>MJUU01069607.1:13164-46573 GCA_002080025.1 Modiolus philippinarum | reverse complement strand
TAAATCTTTACTTTTGGTTTTTGTTGGCAAAAATATTGATCATCTCCTAAATGCTTTACACCATAACTAAATTTAAACAATTTTTCATATTGGCAGTATTTGGCATTGCACAATATCATGTTCTTCTTTCATAATTGATGATGTTGTTATACCAAATCTGTTTAGAAGTATTTCAATTGAAATTTCATATGTAAGAAGGCTTGATATCATAGTCAACTGAAATTATGTCCTTAGCTAGCTGTCAGTAACTGCGAGCATTTGTCCGGACAGTACCTGTGTGTATTGTCTTCATGTTTTATGTACTTCATTGTAAGGGTACTCGTCTTGATAAGTTGGACTTTTTTCTAGTTTGGTTTTTACTGCGAGTCTTTTTGTGAATTTATTTTTAGCCATTCACCACACATAGGGGAGGGTTTGGATCCATGAAAACGAGTTTAACCCCTCCGCAATTTTTGCGCCTGTCCCAAGTCAGGAATATGTTGGTCATTGGCTTGTCCTTGTCTGCTTATAAAAATTTTAGTTTCTTGATATTTGGGTTATTGGATGTGGTTTGTTTCCATTGATTTATTCACTTTTTTACCTTTTCGGGGCCATTTAGGGCTTACTATATGTTGTGAGGTTCCTCACTGTGTTGAAGACCATATGGTGACCCCTAGATGTTTTGTTTTGGGTCGTTTTAACCTGGATATGGGATGTTGTCTCCTTGTCATTTACCCCATTTCCTTTCTTTTTCATATTCTGTATAAGCTTTCTGTGAAGGACCAATTCTCATCAATTCTAACTTCTGGCTTTCCATACTTCCATGTCAACAGTCATCATTTTGGAAGCTCTTTTTGGAATCAGCTTTGCGTCTATTTTATTATGTGAAGTTTCTATCGCCGATGTCCAAGCATATTGGTCCCACAAGATTGCGATGGAATACAAAGCAAGAATTATAGTATGACTTTATCAGGATGAAGTTGCAAATGTATCCAAAATTAGAATTCATGGCTAGAAACTAGTTTCACATATGCTGGACATTTTGAATAACTAAATACCGAGGTTACTGTGAATTTACTTTCTGCATATCCGCATTTCGACAACTTATGTCTCTTCAGTGCAGATAAAATCTAAACGTTTGGAAGACCATATACTCAAAAATATTTAAAAACTGATAGAGAACAAATAACCAATATGATCTAAATGTAAAGCCAAAATTAGCTAAGGACAGAGCTATGCATGAGGGAGATACTCCTTAGTTTTCAACAAAATTTACAAAAATTGTGTAAGGTTCCAAAAATAATTGGCATTCGGTTCAGCACCGGAGTACTGACTACTGGGCTGGTGAATGCCCTCGGTGACTAACAGTCCACCAGCAGTGGCATCGACCCAGTGGTAACAAATAACTAAATACCGATGTTACTGTGAATTTACTTTCTGCATATGCGCATTTCGACAACTTATGTCTCTTCAGTGCAGATAAAATCTAAACGTTTGGAAGACCATATACTCAAAAATATTTAAAAACTGATAGAGAACAAATAACCAATATGATCTAAATGTAAAGCCAAAATTAGCTAAGGACAGAGCTATGCATGAGGGAGATACTCCTTAGTTTTCAACAAAATTTACAAAACTTTAGATATTGTAAGGTTCCAAAAATAATCGGCTTTCGGGTCAGCACCGGAGTACTGACTACTGGGCTGGTGAATACCCTCCGGGACTAACAGTCCACCAGCAGTGGCATCGACCCAGTGGTAACAAATAACTAAATACCGAGGTAAATGTAGCAGGGATTCTGCTACGAGAATTTAAAATGTAGCAGGGATTCTGCTACAAGAATGTCACGATGTGACTATTGTGTTGCACACTGCCGGGCGATGATGCCGAAACGACAGGCGATGACAGACGACTTATCACCGAGCCTGATATACTCCTGGAGTATGTAATCCACTGGCGGAACTAACTCATAAGCTGGTAGAGCAACTACAAACACTGAATTTCAGTATGGAATTTTTATTGACAAACTTAGTTGGATGTTGTCAGTATGAAAGCCTGACTCCAACTGAAGTATAAAACTTCAGTCAAACAAATTGCCGAATTCTTACATAATAATGATTGATTTTGAATTAACAAAGAAATTAAATATTAAGCACTTTTAGATTAACAATAATAGATAATTTAAAACAGATTAATGTCACTATACATGTACGAGACGAAACTGATAGAAAATGTCATTGTAGATAGAAACCTGTAAACGGATTATTGTATAAGAAATTGTCAAATAAACTAATAAATTGATTTTAACACTTTAAGAAAACGAAATAATCCCTAGAAAATGTCTAACACAATGTGGGGTTGTCGGACAGATTCGCGTAATTGAATAAAGAGAATACAATACAACAATTAATGAGAAAACTCAATTGCCAAAAGATAGAAACACAAATTATTCAACGATTAAAAATGTGAAATTATAAATCCAAATGTCCGAAATTATGAAACACAAAATTCAATAATTTTTCCGCTGTCATATATCCTCCCGACGCCGAATGAAACGCGACCCCGCGTTTCGCAGGTAAAAAAAAATCACAAGATCATTTGAATACGTAAATTAACGAAAACGTTCTCTATTGTTTCGACTGTTTCTGGAGTTTTGAGAATAAGTATTTCTTTGATGAAAAGTTCTTAAGTTATTTAATTCTGAATTAGTGACTTGTAGTTGACTTAAAAGATCCTTAATCGTCCCTTCATTTTTGCTGTTTTCTTCAGAAAGTTCTTTAACTTTAAGTGACAGTTCATATTCTGACCTGGCAACTTCTATATGTTTTTCTGTAATTAGTTTGATAAAATTATCCGTTTGTTCTTTCTGCTCTTCTAATTTTGAAATTTTATCCAAATGTTCCTGAAATTTAATCGACGGCACAGAATCTTCTCTTTTCTGCATTTCATTTATTTTGGTGATAAACTTTTTGTTTTCATCCTTTGCTTCCTGTAATTGATTTGAAAGTTCTGCAACCTTTGACTTGCTATGCTTTAAGCTGTTATGTGCAACTGTAAGTTCAATTTTAACTGCGGCTGATTGTCCGAAAAATTTGATAATCGCCGAATTTCGTAACATATAAAAAGGTAACTCCCTCAAACTGTTCTTGTTTTCATAGTAACGTACTAACCGTTCATTATCTCTTTGTTGTTTTTTCTTGGACTTGATACTGACTTGAAACACATCCGATTTCGACTGAGCTTGTTTGTCACATTATTTACGCATCCTACTAAAGCACTGTCCCGAGAAATGTCCGAATTTCTTGCATGAAAAACATCTCCTGTTGTATGCTAAACAGATTTTATTGCCATGATGATTAAGTCCACATTTGCCACATAATGGAACCTGACGCGGAAAATAATTCTACATACTCAACTGGGGTCTTAAATTGAATTCCATAACTGAAATGTCACTCACTATATGTATGGGGAACGAAATTTGCTTGCTCGCTTGAGGTGCACAGAACCGTTCGTTAAGCTAAAAAGTCAACGCGCCTCAGGGTTTACTCCACCAAAATGTAGCAGGGATTCTGCTACGAGAATTTAAAAGGTAGCAGGGATTCTGCTACAAGAATGTCACGATGTGACTGTTGTGTTGCACACTGCCGGGCGATGATGCCGAAACGACAGGCGATGACAGACGACTTGTCACTGAGCCTGATATACTCCTGGAGTATGTAATCCACTGGCGGAACTAACTCATAAGCTGGTAGAGCAACTACAAACGCTGAATTTCAGTATGGAATTTTTATTGACAAACTTAGTTGGATGTTGTCAGTATGAAAGCCTGACTCCAGCTGAAGTATAAAACTTCAGTCAAACAAATTGCCGAATTCTTACATAACAATGATTGATTTTGAATTCACAAAGAAATCAAATATTAAGCACTTTTAGATTAACAATAATAGATAATTGAAAACAGATTAATGTCACTATACATGTATGAGACGAAACTGATAGAAAATTTCATTGTAGATAGAAACCTGTAAACGGATTATTGTATAAGGAAATTGTATAAATTGTCAAGTAAACTAATAAATTGATTTTAACACTTTAAGAAAACGAAATAATCCCTAGAAAAATGTCTTACACAATGTGGGGTTGTCGGACAGATTCGCGTAATTGAATAAAGAGAATACAATACAAAAGTTAATTAGAAAACTCAATTGCCAAAAGATAGAAACACAAATTATTAAACGATTAAAAATGTGAAATTCCGAAATTATTAAGCACAAAATTCACTAATTTTTCCGCTGTCACATTACTGTGAATTTACTTTCTGCATATCCGCATTTCGACAACTTATGTCTCTTCAGTGCAGATAAAATCTAAACGTTTGGAAGACCATATACTCAAAAATATTTAAAAACTGATAGAAAAGATTCCATCAAATCTTGGTATTTTTAATTTTCTCTGCCTTACTGGCTACATCTACCATGTTACAATTCCAAGACCTAACTGCACCCTCAATAGATAAGGATTCATTTTATTAAATAGTTCGCTCAAGGTGAGACTAACAAATGTTTTTGGATGAAGAAAGTGCAGGAGAAATAGTGAGTCTCCCCGATCTTTGTTTGGAGATATGATTAGAAACAAGCCGAAAATAATAAGTCTCAACGAACTATGTCTCGGAGTAAATTACTAACAAGTAATAGCTGTGTTTGCAGAGCACAAGTCTCCCAAACCAAGACCCGTGTTAGATTTTTGGATATTTTAAGACCCTTCTCAAATGTTTTGAGCAGGGCTTCCCCTAATAATGTTATTGCTGAAATAAAAACAGAACTTTAAGCTAGAAACACGTTAAGTCATAACGACCATATTAAAATTGAGTTTCGGAGACTACCCTATTTAATTTATAGAAACCTTTCCAAATGAAACTAAGCTAATCAGATTATGAAAAGGAAAGGGAATGGGGTAAATGTCAAGTAGACAAAATTTATCTTAAAAAAGAAAAATAATTTTCTCAAAACAAGGTCCACGAAATTGGCCCTTAATTTTAACTTGAATAAATTACTACTCTGAAAATTCTTCAGAGCAGTATATTTCCATGATCAAGAACATTAACACCCTGCTCATTTCAAGACCACCTCAGAGTGGCTTCTGCAGCCGTTTTTGGATATCGAACGGCAACTCTTTGACTACCATCCTCTAGTTCCATAATTACTGATCGACCCGAATGTATTCCATGCAATTGTCCTTATACAATTCAACATGCTTTAATTGACTGTGTAGATGTTACCGATATCAGGCGTGATTTTTATTCTGCTTATTGTCTTAAGGACCTATTTACAAATGTCGCTGGCGACAAAATCGTTCAATTTTTAAAAGCAATCAATTTATTTAATTAGATTTAAATGGATTTATCTTAAAGTTCTAATATTATAACAATTCAACTAACATTTCTCGTGTTATGTTTTTTTTATATTTTACACTCTTGTTTTACTTGTATAAAGCTATAATGGTTTTATATTTATATTTTATATATTTATTTATTAAAATTGTTCAATTTAGTTAACAGTTCTAGCCACAATATAGCTGAAATATTGCTGAAGTTGGCGTAAAACATCAATCAATCAATCAAGACCACCTACATGTATATGAAGGCATGATGAATTTGTTATTTAATAAACAATGAAAGGATATGGAGTAAATGACATGTTTGCATCAGAAAATGACAATTCGACTCAATTTTGACATGAAATTGCCTCACGATCCGATCCAAAGCAATTATATATGAATTTATGAGTGAATACGAACACAACATTGTACACTTTTGAGTTATAAGTTTAGGCAAGTTATCTTTCGCAAAACCCTCCAACATAGGACCCTCTCCCCAAATATACTTAAAATAAATCCTCATCAGTCTGTTGAGTTGATTGCACATTTAAACATTTGGGCTACCATCCTACAAGCTTGAATGATCTCCGGGATATACTTCGGGCAAGTTACTCTGATCAGAAAAAGAACAGTGGTAGCATTTAATTAAAACCACAACAAAAACAATAATCCAAACTTTGGTTTGGGGACTTCATAATTTTTTTGTAAAAACAGAAAAACGTAAAAACATGCAATTAAGAGGAAATACAAACCATAAAACAAAGACAAAGGGAAAAAAAGAAGTGGCAGGGAAGGCAAACAAATAAAGCACAGGCAGCGAAATCTCTACAGTGTATTTCACAGGCACAAATCACACAACGCATAGCATTTGTTATGAAATTCAAATTGTGATGAAGCATGGATACATTTTTAATTGATTGTGTGTCCTACTTATAGGAAGGCGATGTGTTCGTTTAAATTCATTAATGTATTGTATCAAATAAACGCGTTAACGATAATATAAATAGGGGCATGCTGCTCTTGCAGTTCAACGATATCAAGACAGTTTGAATCCAGTGCCAGACGTGCTGCTGTCTTAGGGTACTTGCACGGCATGGGACATCATGCTTACCCATCAAAGTATTTAATATTTCATCCTGGTTTGGTTGAGTGACTAACATAAAGGGAAGAACCTTGGTGGGATTGTTGTACCACCAAGGGGATTTGTTAACAACATGTTGTTTATCAAAGTGTTTTAAAATTGTGATGATATCCTGTTATGAATATATGAATAACAAAATAACAAAGATATCAAAATTATTAGTGATGATATAGGTGTCACCGCTTCGAAATGCAATTTCCAACAATTATCAGCATTAACCTGTAAAGTAATATTGCATTTTTTTTTTTTGCTGATTTAATGTGTTTGTTGTTTTCAACTAGTCAAATCAAACGGTCTGCAATCGGTATTTTTCTCGAAATCACGTATATGCCATACTCATACTGAGATATGTCACGTCGTAACATTCAAATAATAATGATATCAGTCTATAAGTTTGGGATGCCTTATAAGTGATGTGACCAATGGAAAAAGAAAAGATGCTTCTTCAGAAAAAAATCATTTCGAGCAACTAAATTATTTAATTTTTCAAATCAAAACATTCGGAAGATTTTGTAATTTGTCTGCACCTATCCACAAGCAAAACTTTACAACTGTTCTTACCCGGGTTCCTGTGTTTTCAGAAAATTATGTCATGTTGCATATAGACAGTTTACATTGTCATTTTTAGCTCACCTGACCCGAAGGGTTGTGTGCCATTTTGCCATCACTTGGCGTCCGTCCGTCATAAACTTTTTCAAAAATTTTCTCCTCTTAAACCGCTGAACCAATTTTGATCAAACTAGGCCTGAATCATTATCAGGGTATATTGTTTCAAAATTGTATTTGATGAGTCCGAGGACCAAACAACATGGCTGCCGTTACTAAAAATAGTACACATGTTAAATTGCTGTTTTGGCAAATAACTCAAAAACCGTTACAGATATCAAAAATCAGATACGAGGTAAAAGTGACCAGCATGACAAGATCTACCTTCCGTGCGATTTAGAAGGAAATCCGATTACCCATTTTGGAATTAATGCCCTTTTCCGAAAAATTTTCAAAATTTCAATATTTTAGATTTTTTATAAAAAAAAATATAGCAGATAGAGGTCAAATTTAAATTGGAAAAATGTTCAGCATATCAAGATCTACCCACCTGGAAATTTTGAAGAAACTCTGAATACAGATATAGGTGTTATTGCCCTTTATTGGTCAAATTTTCATAATTTTATACATTTTGCCTTGTATTTCAAAAAACGATTTGAAAAAGAGGTTAAATTTTTAATGCAAAAATATTTAGCATGTCAAGGATTACATTTTTAGCCAAGTTGCGAATCAAATTGATGAATCATATCCGGGTGTCAAAGATATGATGAAAAGTCAAAAGTAAATAGGGGAGGTAATAAATTTAATTTGAAGAGGTTCTCTTAAAGTCTTCTGCAATGTCTGAAATCTTAGATAAAAGAATACATTTGTGTATTCTGATTTTTTGTAAATAAAGATTCATTATTGATTTTAGTAATATGAATTGCATAGATTGTAAGGGGAACCCCTGTGCAAACTTTTTTGAATGATGGTCTGAAATGGGTTGTAATGGATGGTGTAGTTTTCAGTTGCCATTGAAATCAAACCAAATCACTGAATCTTTGAAAAATGTATTCTGCTTCTTATATTATTTCACAATTTCAGAAATATGTATAAACTAGGTTATAAGGGGAACCCTTGTCGATTCTTATTTTTGAAAGGGGGGCTTAATTTTTTTTTGATTTCAGCAATATGCATAACCTGGACTATAAGGGGAGCCCCTGCATAATTTTTTTTAATAGTGGTCTGAAATGATAGTAGAGCTCTCAGTTATCATGGACCCAAACCGGAAACTGAATTGTTGAAAAAAAAAGTATTTTGCTTTTAATTTTTTTCACAATTTCGGAAATATGTATCAACTAGATTATAAGGGGAATCCCTGTCATTTTTAAGGGGTCTTTGAAAGTTTTGATTTCAGCAATATGTATTGCTAAGATTTCAACCCCTGCTCAAATTTTTAGCCAAATTGCGACGACTTTAAACATCTTGCGAAATTCCATTACAAGTCTCTGATTGAATCAAAGAATTCTTATGCTTGTATACACATATCTGCATATCGGATAATGTTCTTTTGAAAATAACAAATATTCGCAACTCATCTTTTGCACCTTTTGTGCTTTTTCTGAGTTTATCTTCATTATAGAAGTTGTCTGACGTGCTTGAACCTCATTCAGGATGGCTACCAGCAGAGAACTTAGTTTAAAATTAGACACTATGATAAAAACAATTCAAAGGTCTTCTCCTTTGAAACAGTATGGCCAATTGGAACCGTACTTAGTGATAACTGCCCATAGTTCGTCGCAATTGAAAAATGTTTCTAGTAAGTCCGCATCTATTCCAAGATAGCCGCCAGCGGGGGGTGGGGGTCTTGTTTAACATTGCACCCTATGGGGAAGACACATTCAAAGACACTCTTTTCTGAAACTACTTGTTCAGTTGGTATAACTTGGTCACAATAGACTTGTTCAGTTGGTATAACTTGGTCACAATAGACTTTTGGTGGTCTTCATTAAAAACTAAGTCTGACAAGTCTGCACCTCATCGAAAATGGCCACAAGCAGGGAACATAGTTTAACATTTGACCCTATGGGGAAAGCACGTTCAAAGATCTTCTCTTTTGAAACTTGTAGAAAATGAGACACCTTAACATTTAGGTAATTTGGGCTGCTGTTAATGTCAGCCGCGAACCAGGTGAGCTATACAGGCTCTTAGGAGCCTCTAGTTTATTAATACTGTCATTTCATTTTTGGTAGGTTAAACAATGTTTTCATTCGAAGAAAATATTCATGTTATTTTTTTTCTCGAATTCTGCGTTTGGTGAAATCTTTTATAACCATAAATAGTCAAAGTATATTATTTATTGAGTTCGTGAGTGAATGAGTTTCAGAACTGAGTACGACCGTATGTAATATCGTATCGAATATAAAGTCAGTTTCGATTAACTGATATTCTGCGAAAACACCTTGCATAAAATGAAAACTGTCACGAAAAACAAAATACCGAAGTAAGTGTCAATTTGGTTTCTGTATATGGCCAATATGTCTCTTCAGTGCAAATCAAATAAAGACATTTGGAAGCCCATAAACCGAAATGTGTAAAAGCCGATAGAGAAAAAAAATACTAATAGGATCTAAAAGAAAAGCCAAAACAGTTAAGGACACAGCTATGTACGAGGAAGATACTATTTAGTTTTCAGCAAAATTTTCAACCAGAGGCTCAACTGAGCCTGTATCACTCACCTGCAACCATTAGCCTCTCGCAAAATTATAACATGGGTAATCAATGATTACAAAGTTCGCCTCATTATATGGCACATTGTCACAGTAACCCAATTTTGCCTGGATGCTGACCTACCATCCGATGTGTATGCATTAGATTATCCTTATATCTATAGTAATTGAGACATGAATTCGTAAGAAAACTTGAATTAAGTTGATCAAGCTATTAAATGGTCTAAGAATTTCTTTAAAAATTGCAAGCTAGGTAGATATTTTATATTGACATGGCAAACATTTTTATCGATTTACTTCCAACCTCTATCATATATAATTTCGGAAATAAATTATGAAAAACGTAAAAAAAACATTTTCTCGATTTACTTCTCTCATTTACCATTTACGGTTTTAGAAATTAATGACGAAAAACGTAAATAATATAAATTTTAGTGATTAAAGTGCAATAACTCCTGTATGGGTTTCGGACTTTCTTCCAAAATTTAAGGAGGGTAGATCTTCTCATTTTATCAATTTACAGTTGGCCTCTATCTTTTATAGTTTCGGAATCAAAATACAAAAAGTGATGAAAATTTAGAAAATTAGTTCAAAAAGGGCAAAAACTCCTACATGATCTTTTAGATTTTCTTCAAAATTTCAGGCTAAGTAGATATTGATGTGACAAACATTTTATCAATTTACTTCAAACCTCCATGTCAAATGTCGAAAAACGTAAAAATTGTATAATTTATGTGATAAGAAGGCAATAACTTACATTGGTTTCAGAATTTCTTTCAAAATTAAGGGATAGGTAGATTTTTACATGGCAAACATTTTATTAATTTACTTCGATCCTCTATCTTAAATAGTTTCGGAAATAAATGACGATAACCGTCAAACTTGTAAAATTTATGTAATTAAAAGGCAATTATTTTAAATTTACATTTGTTTCGGAATTTCTTTCAAAATTGAAGGGTATGTAGATATTGACATGGCAAACGTTGTATATGTCATTTATAATTTCAGAATTAAATGACGAAAAACGTCAAAATTGTATAATTTATGTGATAAGCGGGCAATAAGCGGGCAATAACTTACACGGGTTTCGGAATTTCTTTCAAAATTGAAGGGTAGGTAGATCTTATCATGGTAAAACATTTTATCAATTTACTTCGAACCTCTGTCATTTATAGTTTCGGTAATAAACGAAGAAAAACATAAACATTGTAAAATTTATGTAGTTAAATGCCAATAACTCTAACATGGTGTTCGGAATTTCTTTCAATATTGAAGGGTAGGTAGACTTGCCATGGCAAATATTTCATAAATTTTCACCTAAAAAAGAAAAAAAAGTTTGAAAATTCGGTAAAAAAGGGCAATAACTCCGACATGGGTTTTTTTTTATTCTATCAAAATTGCAGGGTGGGTACATTCTGAACAATGTTACCAGATTTGTAATATCTGTAACTGTTTTCGAGTTATTGGCCCGAAACTGCAATTTATCCCCATGTTCTATTTTTACTGACAGCGGCCATGTTTATTAGTCGGCGGAAAAATCCCAAATCAGTTTAAAAAGCTATACCCTGTGGATAATTCGGGAAAAGTTTGGTTTCATTTGGCCTATTGGTTTCAGAGGAGAAGATTTTTGAAATTGTTGACGGGACGGACGACGGACGCATGGTGATGGCAAAAACTCACATGGCCTTTTATGCCGGGTGAGCTAAAAACTTTAGATATTGCAAGTTTCCAAATTTAAACGCTTTTTGGGCCAACTGGGAAGTACTAGCTACTGGATTGGATTAATACCCTCGGGTACTAATAGACCATCATTAGAAGCATCGGCCAATTGGTAATAGATGAATAACTGAAGTTAATAATACTACGGGCACTTCAACATCAGCCGAATTTCTCGACCTTCATCTTGAAATTGACAACACGGATAGTCTTCACAACGTAGCATTATGACAAACGTGATGACTTTTCCAATAGTCAATGGTGAATGAAAGGATATGGAGAAATTGCACACGAGACAGTCTCTACAAATGTATGGTGAAAAACAAGCAAAGGAACAACACTTATTGTAGCAACATCCCAACAGAGCCTTCTTTTATGCAAGTTGTATCTCTTAAACAAGGGTTTGTTACAAATACTTTTAAGTCATCACTAAAGAAGTTTTGCTGTTAATGAGGAACTTGTGGACCGCAATGGGACATTTTGTTTCCCAGATGACAACAGATCTTTCCCTTTAAAAACTTAAAATTATTGTTTCCTCTACCGGATTTGACATGGCTGGTGTCTTATAAGAAGCTGGAGATGCTTACTCTACCGGTGCACATGTTTTTTTATGGGGTACGTGTTGTTCATTTTTGTATGCGTGTGTGTGTCTTCATTTTTCTTTTCTGTGACGTACTCATGTTTCGTCTTCGTTCTTTGTTTTTCGATTGTTGCTGTTATCCTTAGACTAACAATTCGGTTCTAACTTACTTTCCTTTACTTAATTTAGTTCCTGTATGTTTCCATTCCGACAACGAATGATTAACAGGGTAATGACAAAATTACCGAACATAGTTGTTAGGAGCCAAAATCCATGAGACAAAGACGAATCAGGTAGAAACTACCGGAAAAAATGTCGACCACAATGGTCCGGACTAGGTACAGGCATTCCAAAAGAAATGGATGGTTAAACCGGTTTTATGGAATGCCAAACCTCCTCTTCCATTGCGGTAGTGTCCAGTAGCAACTCAACAGCAATCGCTATTGAAAGGTCATAGGCGGTTGAAAGACCAGGATTCGGACCAAAACTCTAAATCTTTCTACAAAGAACTGATATCTATTAAAGAACTTTTTTCTTGATCGTATGAGATGGAATTTTTTTTGTGAAGAATTGATAAATAAGGCGGCCACGGAGATAACTATGTCTAATGAGAAAGTCTGTATACTTTCTGCTAGCTCTTGCGTAACTAATCAATTGTGAAACGTACATTCCGTAAGTAGGAGAAGCTGGAATATTACTTCCCATGTTAAGGAAATCGATAATTTCGAAACCAAAATCGTCCCTATATAAATACAAGCTTTTGTATAACATCACTATAAATTTCTGAAAATTAGTAAGACCTCTATCAAATAAGTACATTTATCAGTTTATAATAAACCTCTAGAGGTTATTCTAAGTTATCATTCGTGTACTAGTATTTACGAGATTATACTTTTTTCAAATTACGATGGACATCGTAAAGGACTCGTTAAACAGATACTTTAATAAAATAAAATGAGCAACTTTATAAACTTCAGGATCGAATATTATATGTAATTCTGGTATCTTCAGGAATATGAATATGAATTTTCCCTGTAAAGCCCGAATAACAAATTATATTCTGCTGAAGTGAAATATCCAGGTAAATCCTGCAATTTGATTGGTTACCTTGACAGGGGATATGAGACCGTATCCCCGTGGTAGCAGAATCACAATTTTCAAACGCTTTTAATAGAAAAATTATAGCACTTCTAGCAGAATATAAAAGTTATTCGGGCTTCACAGGGGATATGGGTTCCTAATACCTGTCTGTGCCCTATATCCCCTTCGCCTGACGGCTCAGGGGATATAAAACACAGACAGGGAATATGAACCCGTATCCCCTGTGAAGATTCCCGAATAACATATAATATTCTACAAGAAGTGCTATATTTGTTGTTCATTTAAAGACGTTTAAAATTTGTGATTTTGCTACCACGGGATACGACCCCATATCTTCTTTCAAGTTAACCAATTAGCTTGAGGGATTTACCTGGAATTTTCACTTCAGCTGAATATAACTGTACATCTTAGTGCATCTGCTTTCTCTCGACCTGGAAGGACGCAAAAATTTCGTTTTCTTCCATTTGTCCCGTTGTTGAAGGCCATAACACCGAAAATTTAAACCATTCTATTTTCTTGTCCTCTTTTGAGATATTCAGCTTGTTTAATTATATTTTTTTTCAGTAAGAAAGATAGAGAGTAATGTTTGAGTAAATAACCTTTAAAATTTTGCAACAAAAAAAATAATAATAAACTTTGGGGCATTTACTATTTTATCTTCTCTTATGATGCTCGCCTATTATCTTTTCCTTGCACGAATAGTTATTTGTGGTACATAACGAGACTTTGAAGCTGGAGTTAGATATGAACTTGTTGAATCGCTTTTACAGGAATTTCATTGGTCGAGCGTCAAGTAATAACTTATCACGCGTGATGTGCTATTATTTTTTCGACGTTTTTATTGGACCACTGTGAAATCTCGTTGGCCGTGATTAACATTACCTAGCAACGGTGTTGTTGTTTGAAACAAAAACAGCAGGTCGGTACAGAATATTATGAAAATCATAAGAGAAATAGTTTTAACAACTCGAAAAAATTGTATATCGCTGGATATCAACTCTCGTTATGCAATTTCAAATATAACAAACTCGCCAAAGGCTTGTTTATTATATTTTGAAATTACATAACTCTAGTTGATATCCATCGATATACAATTCTTTCTCATTATGAAAACTATAAATTTATTTTTTCGTAATACCATTACATGCACAGTAATTTTGGACACTGAACGAAAACGTCTGGATATTTAGACGAAGAACAATAAAAGTAATTGTCTACCGTTAGTATTTGACCTGCGCAATCATTTGCAATAAATAAAACTTACAGTAATGTCTTACCTAAAGTTGCATGTATAATTAAAGTTAAGCAATTAAATAAGTTCTATCAACGGTGATATTCGTCTTGAGAGATATTTTCTGAAATGCCGATTTTACTCTGTACCTCGGTTACATCACTCATAACACACCCCACAACTCATAACCTGATTTCATTACTCATAAGAATTCATATAGAAATCTATAATATCACATAAGCACATTATCTTTTCATGTGTCAAAGGAACATTTCAAGATAAACATTTACATATTACAACGTTATCAATACAAATATGTGTATGACACGTTACTGATTTTGCAGAAAAGACCTCTTTCAGACCAGTTGTCGACAATTTGACAAGTTGTAGCCCATAAAAACAGTATTTCAGAAAGAAATTACGATAATTTGATAATATTGTTGTCTGAATATCTTCTAAGTCTTTATAGCGATGAAACTACATTCTCCTGTTTTTAAAAAAAAAAAACATTGTACTTTTCCGGTTATATGATGATTCTGGTTATATGATGACAAATGTTTGTACTTGCATTTCAAAGCGGTGACCCTGATATCATCACTCCTAACAGGATATAATCATCACGTTTTTTCTTTCATAACAAAATGTAATGCCTTGTGAGATTGGTGCCCGTGTATCTATTTTCAAAGATATTGTCCATATTCATTTTTAACTCTACCATTGAAACATAACATTGTTTAGTTTTGCTTTAACCGCTCACAGGCTTCCTTATATTGGAATTTGTAGTAAATAAGTCACAAATATTCCTTAGCGTTCACCAACAATCCCTCCTTTTTATGGCTGCTTGGCCAATAAGTTTTGTGTTGACAACAACTGATTCAATGGTGTCTACAGCAAAACTTTCTATGAAATACATTTTCTATGAGACAACAATGATATCTTTCCGAACGGAAGTGTATCTTCTCTTGGGCAAAAGTTCTTTTCTTTTGAGAAATCACTGCAGTCTACCTTTCCATTGTTGCCATTGACCTTGGATAATTCGTTTTAAACAGACGGTTTGGTTCTCAGTTCTACGTTTGTATACTACATAGTCTCTTTAAGTATTTCAAATACGTATGAAAGTAATGTACATTCAAGCAGAAAGAGCTGCAAAAGAAATTTGCATTAAAATTTCATGTATTTCAGTTAAAAGATGGCATTTTGATAAAATGAAAGATATTATTTGTCTTATCTTTTTGTCCCTGCCTTCTTGTTTTGGCAATTTCAAGTTCATTTTAGGTGTCAAACCACTAAATTCAACCATTGAATGCTTAGAATATATGTCATAGTAGGTCCTAAGAATCGAATCTTAAGATTGCTTGGTTTTACTATGTATTTGTAGAAAATGTGTCTCACAAGCATTTAATCCATATTGCTTTTAATGTTTATTATCCCTCTGCTTCGCGAAAGAGGGGAAATTTTAACGCAGTCCGTCCATATGTATGCATCAGGGAATATGAACCCGTTTTCACTGCGAACCCCGAATAACATGAATATTCTGCTAGAAGTGCTTCTTTTATTTCATTTAAAGGCGCTTAAAATTTGTGATTTTGCTACCACTGGGATACGGTTTCATATCTTCTGTCCAGCTAACCAATGAGATTGCACGATTTACCTGGATTTTCACTTCAGCAGAATATGAATTTAAAACGTAGTGCGTCCGGTTTCTCTCGACCTGGAAGCACGTAAAATTTACGTTTTCTTCCGTTTGTTAAATTGTTAAAGACTATAACACCAAATTTTGGACCATTCTATTTCCTTTATTCAATGCGTTTTATTATAATTTTTTCAGTAAGAGAGAGAGTATTGTTTGAGTCTACCATTGTCCTTGGATAATTCGTTTTAGACAGACGGTTCGGTTCTCACTTTTCTGCTACAGAAAATATGAATATAAGGACATCATGCAACAGATCTACGTTTGTATACTACATAGTCTCTTACTTATAAAAAACCTTTTTATTTTGAAGTGTGTCAAAATACGTGATGAAAGTAATGTACATTCAAGTAGAAAGAACTGCAGTGGTAATTTGCATTAAAAATTCATGTTTTTCTGATAAAAAGTGGCATTTTGATGTACATGAAGATATTATTAGTTTAATCTTTTCTTCTTGCTATGACAACTTCAACTTCCTTTTAGTTGTAAAACACCTAATTTCATAACTACCCCCTGGTAACCTAAAGTTGGGTATTTTGATACAGTCCATCCTTATGTACGTACGTGCATTTGTCTTCCTGATATCTCCATAAGAGATATCAGGAAGACAAACAAATCCTGAAACCAAACTAGAGTTTGATCTGCAGTAGTGCACAGTAGGCAGCAATTTCTGTCAAACACACTAGGAGCAAATTATTGGCGAAAATCTGTTTTCGTTATATCCAGTAATAGACAAAATCCCCAAGGACATTTGGGCTACAAAGATGAAACACAGGAATCGACTCACCTAATATGTACCAAATTCACAGATGGTGTCGGAATTTTTGAATGGCCCTTCAGAGGATGGTCGCTAGGGGGTCCAGAAACAAAAAAAAATCGATTCAGCTGGAACTCCTCTTGCACCAAAAATCGCAGAAGTCTTATAATGAAGGTATAAGTAACACTATGTACTAGTAAGTTACAAGGGTCGAAGATTTCGTAATTTTGAAATGTGCCCTCAGGGCGGAATAATGAATAAAATTGTACTTCGAGTTATCCAGTTTTAGGCGAAATGTTCATGTTTAGGAAATGAGTGAAATAAAGAGAATAACCTGAAACATCTTAAATGGCTGAAAATTCCATTACATGCTACCATTCGCCAGGGCACTACACAAGAGAAACACAAATGCAACAAAAGACAAGTGTAAACAACGATAGGAACTCGGGGGCAAAAGCCAGCAGTAGGGTTAAACCGGGTTATGAGTACCCAAACCTCCCCCTTTTCTGTCGCGTTGAACTATAGTGTAATAAACATTGGAATAAACGCAATAGACTACTAACTCCATGACCACAATCTTGAAAGGAGAGAAAACGTAAATTTGAAAGATGGGTCAAGGGGTGCTTGCGGATAGTCTGTCCGCTCTTTCAAGCAGCCTAGTCTGTAGGTAAAACAGTGTTAATCTACGAAAGAAAACTGAACCTCAAACCTTCTCTAGGGAATTTGTCAAGAATCATATATTTCAGTTGGCATTGGTAGTATCAGTGAGAGGCCAGTATGTGTGTAACATTTTGAGGTCACTAGTTCTCAAAGCAAATGAACGGATGCAAACAGAATATCTTGTCGATATCCCATTTTACGTAAAGAATGTAAGTAACGTCACAGTTTTTAATCAATTTCAGCTTTTTTGGTATGGCATCTTGGTTATGACCTTAAGGGGCGAAAAAAGTAAAAGATAACCATATAACTGGAACTCTATGTACATTTTCTTTTTTACATGGGGGATAACTGGAATTGGTCTTTGAATCCGAGATTAGAATTTCGACTTTGGTGCCATATTTGGTAAACTTCCTGAAAATGTAAAAGACTAATAATTTTTTAATTCAACATAAAGTCTTGTATTTTAGTATTTCTTTAATGTCATTAGCTAGTAAGAACATTGTGATTTCAAAACATAATTTTAATTTTGGTTCATTTGATAAAATTATCAAAGACCAATAACTTTCTTGGAATTTCACCTAGCAAACATGTCTTTTTTGTCGATGATCATTTTAATTTTTGTCAGATTTAAAAACACTTTTATTCTAATTTTGGAAAATTTTCTGAAACTCTCAAAGACATTATTTTGTTTGGAATTCTACCCAGCAAGCGTAACTTTTTCCGATTCCTTACAATTAAAATGATTTTCCACTGTCGAGTTGCAAACATCTATGACTCTAATTTTGGCAAATCTCGTGAACCTCTCAAAGCCCTGTTATTTTTTTTAATCTTACATAGCAACCGAATCTTTTCAGTACCTTAAAGTATTGATGATCATTTTCAATTATCGGGTTGCAAAAAGCTTTGGTTTTAATAATTTTCTGTAACTCTTACAGACCTTTTTTTATTTCTACCTAGCCACCATATCATTTTCAATTCCTTACTGTAATAATAATAATGTCAATAGTCAGGTATTGTTTAATGTATATCAGCAACAATGATTGTTTCAAAAGAAAGAACACATATTGTTTACGCTGGGGTCAAAAGGGGGAAGCGAGGGCATTGCAATCTTTGATTGGCCTCATTTTATTTAATACTGTAGCTGTAGTGTGGAGTTCGTCAAACAATTCTCCGTGGAGATACATGTATGCATGCTGTCTTTGAGTTCCAGTTATGGTGTACTTGTTCTTAATGGCATTTCTCATATGGATACACCAACATACTACCAAAATTTTGGATATTCCTTTGTTGTGATTTCCAAATGTTTTTCTGAACACCTGTAAAAGTACCATCGTCTCAAGATTTTATTTTAACATGTATTCTTGCAATTTACCCGATGAGTGTCCTGTTATTGTATATTATTGTATAGCAACATAATATTTCCCTAAGAAAGCAACCAAACGTAAGCGTGCAATAAATTTCCATAATTTACTAGTGCAAATATGACTCAAATTTCATGACATCATTAAAAACAAAAATCCATTATTTATAGAACTTTTTGCTTTGCTATACAATAAAAATGTTATTGCATGAATATTGGGAATATTATCCCTCGTAGAATATATATTGCACCCTCAAGCTCGTACATATGAAATTCTACTCGGGACAATATTCCCCAATATTCATGCAATAACCCTATATGATTGTGATTGCCTTCTTTATTTTTTTTTATGTCGGACGATGGATGATAACGATTGTAAGAACACTTTACCTGTTATTCTTGTTGATTATTCCGCATCTTTGAGTAAACAACAATGTAGTGTTGTTCGACAACAAGTAATGGATTCCGCTCAAACAGGTGCTAGGGGCCGTCATGAACGGTGCACCTGATCTCACCCATGGTTTTTTTTATTGTGTCCGTGTTGTTCATCTTTATGTGTGTGTGTGTGTGTGTGTGTGTGTGTGTGTGTGTGTGTGTGTGTGTTCATTTTTCTTTTCTGTGCCGTACTCATGTTGTGTCTGTTTCCGATGTTGCCATTGTCCTTGGATAATTCGTTTTGGATTCTCACTTACTTTACTAGGGTTATGAGCAGTACTAATTGTTAAAGGCCTGGTTTTGACTTGAAGATGAAAAACAAAAACAAAAGCGTTCCATTGCTTGGTTTTACCATGTATTTGTAGAGAATTTGTCTCATACACATTTACTCCATATCCTGGATATTTGTATTCTTGTACTTTAAAACTATTTGAGGAAATTTGATTCATGGGAGAAATGGGTAGAGGCAGGAAATTTAGCCTTCGTTACGACCTCCCAGTGAGTCTGCTCTCCCTAGATTAATATAAAAATTTAAAAGGGCTCTTTATACTGCATTGAACGTGGCATTTCCCTACACAGTTCGTCTACAATGATTTAGGGTACCGGGAAGAATGCTTAGAAATGTGGGATCCAATTAACCAATGACCAGTCTTCCTCCAGGTCTTAATTAAGTAAATATATATTTGAAAAAGAAACTATTTAATCTTGTAATGCATTATGAAATATGATTCAGAAATAAATCAGAATTATTATTAAGTCTCCCAAACGAAGTTGGGAGACTTATTGTTTTTGTTGCGTTTCTTATTATTATTTTTCTTCCATCCTTCTTTATTCTGGTTGCAATGAACTTGTCCGAACCAGATCTCAGAGACCATAACACTTAGAGCTTTGAAACTTTGTACGATGTTAGCCCTATATATCTAGATGTGCAATCAGGAAAAAATTTTCCAGGAGGGATCCATTTAGGGTACATCTGGGGCCCCAAAAAGGGGCGGGGTTGTCCAATGTTAACATTATGGGAAAATGAAATTTTGAACATTTTGCACCATATTTCTCACTTTATCTTAAACACTATTAATACTAGCTTAATGAAACTCATAAAAAAGTCGTGTGTCATGTAAGAAAGAGTTCCGTGGTATTGAAAATTTCAAAATAACCACCGTTTCTATGGAAACCATATCAAAATATGGAAATTTTGGGAAAATAGTAGGTTTTGTTGATAATAGTATTTTGATTACAGCAATATCTATTACTTAGATTATAAGGAGAATCCTGCCCAATTTTTTTAGCCCATGTATCTTGATGTGCAATCATTGAAAAAATTTTGAATGAGGGTTCATTAAGGGTACATTTGGGGGGTTCACAAAGGGGTGGGGTCATCCTATAGTAAGTCTATGGGAAATTGAAATTTTGATTTTTTTTCACCGCAACTCTAATACTTTTTACACTAGCTGCTTTAAAATTCATAGGAAGGTTGTGTGTGATATCAGATAAAGTTAAACAGCATAATAAATTTGAAAATAAGTATGGTTGCCATGAAAAACCATGCCAAAAAAAATGAAATTTTGAGAAAAAAGAATTTATTGTCGATAATTGTATTTCTTTTACAGCTACATGTATATGTATTAGTTAGTTTAGAAGGGGAACCCCTGCCCATATTTTTTTTTTGAAAAGAGGTAAAATTGGTTGTAATGGATAATGAAGCATTTGGTTGCTATGGAAACCAAGCCAGAAACCTCTAATTTTGAGAAAATGGTATTCTCTGCTGTGTGTTATGTTATGATTTTAACTATATGTATAAAGTAAATTATAAGGTGAACCCGTGCTAAATTTTTGTTGGAAAGGGGGTTTTATAATGCCCAGGAATCCGATATGGGAGTTCGTTTGGGAGACTTTTGTGTTTCGCTTGCGAACACAGTTATAACTTGTTGTTCTGATATTATTTTCGTAGCCATCGTATTAACCTAAATGTTATATCATAATAATGACGTAACAATTACAAATAAAACTAGTGTTTCTGATATTATTTTGTGGATATTGTGTTCGGTTAATATGAAATGTTATTCCATGATGACGCAACAAGTGTTGTTCTATTTTATAATGATGACGGAAAATGTGTATTTCCGTAACTCTATAATTGTGAAACAGATCTGCATACGATTAACAAAGTCAGAAGTCAGACGGAAAGGAACATTCTACAACCAGAAATCTAAACAGCAATTGAGATGTTACACAAATAGAAACAACATGACGAAGACAGATTAAATAATTAAATTAACAATGAAAGGATATGGAGTAAATGTAACTGAGACAAAGTGTCTACAAATATATGGTAAACCTAAGAAAAGGAATAACGATAGAGGTCAACATGTGGCCTTCAACAATGACTGGTTGATTAGTTTAACGTTCAGTGCGAAATATTTCAGCTTTATGGTCTTTTGCTGTGCCTATCTCAACCTGGAGAGCACTTCCACAAAAGCCATACCCGGTTGACCCCGACTTATCAAGAGGTTGACCTGGAGTTATCGAGGAATTCCGCCCCCCCCCCCCCCCCCCCCCCCCGCCAACGTGTGACATGCAATATCCTTTTCATCCGTTTCGCAAGAAATAAATCTTAATTTGGTGAAGAATCTATTACATTTTCGGTTTAATTGCCGTCACCAATACAAAAAGTACAAACAAGACGTCAGAATAACTACGGAAACTAGGTTTTTGATTACTTCAGCAGAGCCACCATTTTTTTACATTGTGACGTCATAAAAGTGCCCAGGAACTAAAAGACGTGTAGACAATTGAGAGGTTCTGCAGTGAAAAACAACTATCTTTCTATTTGCTAACATGGTTCAATCAAACCATTTCTAGATTTAATAACGTTAACCGACAAAAAAAATCCCAGGAAAAACATTTCTCATTTTATAAAAAAGAATGAACCTTATTTCCCATGCAACCTTGAGAGAATTTAACACAAAACCTAATAAACATTTGAATAGAAATAGGAAACATCTGAATTTTGAAACGGGAATATTGTAAACGGGTTAATATTTTACAATATTCAGATGTCGAATTCTAGATAACATATACATATCAGGACGAGAACAAGTTTATCAAATCAAGAAAATTATAACAAAAAGAAGAAAGAGAATGGAAGGGACAACCGGAACAACGAATATCGAATGCCACTGAAAAAGAGGAGAATGGTTAGGGGCGGGATATTTAGCCTTGTATATGGACCCTAATCAAGTCTGTTTTCCGTAGAACAATGAAGATGGTGTCTACACTGCACTGCACGAAGTGTTTCTCCACACAGTGTGGGAACAATGGTTCGCAGTCAGGCTTTCTGTATTATGAACTGACTACCCCGCATAAACAAGTCATTCCCCTATCCACCACAAGGGAGACGCTCTGTAGCCAGAACTCTTGCAAAACAATTTTAGTGCCAAGATCTTCAACAATGAGCTGTGCTCATAGTAAATTCAAGACTGTCCTAGCATTCGTTTGAGTGGACTTATTGTTAAATTTCGAGTAACGCTACATCCATGGATGTGGGATCGTCAACAATCATAAAGTTGACTTGGAAAGAGATGTTACAATCGCTGTCTTTTGTTGCCCGAAGAAAATCGCAGCATCAACAATAATGCCACAAAATACATCACCATCGATTTACCATCCCCCCTCAAACAGAATAAAACAAAACAAAACTGAAGATATCTACAGGAGCACTTGAAGGGTAAGCTTGATCTTCTTCTTCACCCGTCACACCAACAATGAAATTCCGTTTTTAAGTCATAGTCTATGTTTGTCAGTTCGGTAAAAAAAAATCCGAATTTAATAAAAACATGTCTGTTCCGAAATAAGAACATTGAAACGATCTGGAAAATCATGATGGCTATCGTAACACTTGTGTAGTGACATGCGAGTCCCAATTGCAATGCATTATATTATACATAATGTCGATAGTAAAAATATCGATCCATGACCAGAAAAGACATGGATGTAGCGTTGTACGATAATTAGCAAAGAAATCCGCTCAAAATAATGCTAGGGGCTGTCTTGAACTTACTATGAAGTATGAGCAAAGCTCAATGTTGAAAGTAGCGACGTGACTTCAAGATAAAGAACAACAATAAAAGCATTGTTCCTCTGCTTATATTTACCATGTTTGTAGAATCTTTGTCTCATGTGCATTTACTCCATATCCTTTCATTCGCCATTTACGACTGGAGTTTGTCTCTCCTGCATTGTTGAGTCCGTAAAAAAGATTCCCCGTGCGAGAGATGTATGCTCTCTATATATTTCAGTTATGGTGTACTTATTCGTAAGAGAATTTCTCAGATGGATATACTGTCATACTTTCTAATTTTGGTAAATATTTTTGTAATTTCGAAATGTAATTCTGATCACCAAATCTCACTATCTCATTATGCTAAATTTTCTTACAATCAACTTGAAGAGTGCCCTGCGTTTGTCTATATGTTGTAATCGTCCACTAGCTTAAGATACTGCTGCTTTTGTCGGGCAACGGATGACAGTGATTGTAAAAGCACTTTGCCAGTTTAATTAATGTTTGTTGACAATCCCGCATCCATGACCACAAAAGACATGGATGTAGCGTTGTTCGACAATAAGCAAAGAATTCCGCTCAAACCGGTGTTAGGGGCTTTCTTGAACTTACTATGAGATATTAGCAAAGCTCATTGTTGAAGGCCTTATGGTGAATTCAAGATGAAGAACAACAATTAAAGCGTTGTTCCTTTGCTTGTTTGTAGAGATTTTTTCTCGTGCATTTAGCCCATATCCTTTCATTCACCATGTTTTATAAAGGAGGTTCACTTTTCATTTTGAAAATAAATAGAATTTCAGATATAGTTCATAATTTGTTAGAAAATTGAAAAGGAAGTACATGTGTAATTCATGACATAAAATTTGATAGGTTTGAAATACAAGTGATTAAAAATCTGATTGGAACTGAAACTCGCTGAATTTTTTAAGTTTTACATTAGCTAAATGAGACCATGGATGAAAATTACAAAATACATAGAATTTAATTTTTTTTTATGCTCATAAAAAGAATAAATTGAAATTATAAATGGGTCAATGGGCAAAAAAATATCATGCTTAAAAGCAGATAAAAGTGGATAAAACCAGAGGAGTCCGAAAATCTGACAGAAATACCAAAATATAAGGAGCAAACCTCCTTAAGTGGCCCAAACGAAGTAACGAGACTTCTTGTTTATGTTTTTATTATTATTAAGTCTAACAAACAAAGTGTGTAGACTTAGCGTCTTGTTGCGTCTCTATTTATCATTATTCTACAATCCTTCCTTTTCTCTTTGCTTGCAACGGGAACCACGACAAAAAAAATGAAATTTTGAGAAAACGGTATTTTCTACTGAAAATATTGTTTTATTTCAGTTATATGTATTATATGTATTAAGTGATTTCTTAAGCAACCCTTGCACAATTTTTCCTTTTACAAGGGAGGTCTCGTAATGCACAGAAATCTGATTTGGGAGACTTTTGTGTTTTCCCATGCGAACGCAGTTATAACGTGTTATTCTTCCATCCTTCTACCTTCTTGTACGGGTGAACTTATCCAAAGCAGATCTCAGCGACCATTTCACCTAGAGTTTGCTCACTCTGTAGAATATTAGCCCTGGGACTAATATAACATATTAGTCCTAGTTTAGCCCAATGTGTATAATTTTTTTTCAAGGGATTTTTATTATGGGTACATTTAGGGGATAAAAATGGTTAGGTCTTCTATGTTAACTCTATTGGAAAATGCCATTTAATGTATCTCAAAAACTATTATTACTTCCATCATGAAACCTGATAGGTAGTTTTTGGTTCATGAAACATCAAGTTCTAAAACATAGCGAATTTTAGAGAAAATTTCGTTGACATGGAAAACCATACCAACAAATTTAAAATTTCAGAAAACAATTTGTATAGACTAATCTATAGATTGGCCCTGCCCAAATTTTTAAAAGGATTATCAATTTGTTCTGAAATCAAATATGCAGGAGTTCGCTTTGGAGACCTGTGTTTTTCACTCTACAAACACTTGTTACTATTATGATTGAACCCAGCACTTGGGTTGTTTCCAGAATCCCCGACTACAGTGTAGACTGAGCGCGTCAAAAGGCGACGGATAAATGGATACTATGTCTCTTCAATCAGTACTGTGGAGAAACGCTATCCTGCATGCAGTAGAAGACTATTTTTTCTTTAAGGCTTGAGAAAAGAGATGATTCGTGGCAGGCCGCAGGTCATACAGAAGGCAAAATGTCCTGCCCTGTATGTCACGGGGAAAATATGAAGAGGCAATTTTTAGCTTGATAGAAATTAAATTTTTATCCATAAGAATTTAATGTATTTTTGTGAACAAATAGTTTAGGATATATTTTATGGATTACAAAAAAAATGCATATGTCACCATGCTTTTAACGGAGATATTGATTAAATATTATTTACTGGAAAAAGGAGTTAATTAGCGGCAAAGTAAACGAAATATGACGTTACACATCTGTCATTCAATTATGACGTCACAAAGGAAAAGCCGTCAAATTACTGTTCCGGTCCGAAAATCAAACCTATCCCGTCTCCGAGTCTTTATGGTCAGACTCCACTAAATATTTTCCATAGGCGGCCATTATAACGTTTTGTGGATTTTCATAATTACCTGAAGTTCACTTTGTGCGGCGATATGATTTTCTCAAAGTGGCACGTCTGCCAAGTAACATATCCAAACGATGACCCAACTTTAAAGTCTAATAAGAAATTTCTATCGCCTCATTTAACTGGGGTATGCAAATGACTAATTTTCCCTTTCATATCCTTGGGCATACGTGTCATCATTGATGAGGCTTCAGTATTTTTCCCATGCAATAAGGCTGGCTGATTCAAAATGCTTGTCAATCCGGAAGTGTTTCATGATCACAAAAGCGTTTAAGAACTCGGATATTGTCAATATTGACAGTTATATCCAAAGCGAAAGTAGCATGGCTTTGTTTATATAAGTACTATTTTTGACTATGCCAGCAGCTGATTGGTCATTTAGTAGAGTCTAACCTTATTTTTCTAATGCGCGATAAAATTGCGCAGTGCAACAGTGTCTATCTACCTTATGATTGTACATAATATTTCATCTTTATAGGTTTATTTGCAATAAGTAGGAGGATATAATACATCAAACATCCAATTCACTGTTTCAAATCGTTTTAATAAACTATAACAGCCTCATGACTGCTCGTCCAATATATAACTCAAAACAGTGGTCAAAGCAAGGTAATTTATTCAACATATATACAAGCTTGTATTTGGATTCTCAGCAAGTTTCAAGGATTATTTATTATTATAAGTCCCTTTATACAAAAATCAGCAGAACAATTCAGTTAATTGGTTGTTATAAAACTTTAAGTGATTTCATTTCGACAAATTATGTAGAAAACATGAAGCAAAGGCATCTGGCTTCAATTCAGTTTGACAACTTAGTCTCTTTTTCGACCAACTTTTGAATCCACTTTGGAACTGTTTTTCCTGTAAAAGCTTTAAGTTTATTGTGGTTGACAACTTGTCGTTCCCCCTTTTCACAATTTGGATTTCAAAATTTAAAGGATTTAGTTTCTTGGTCACTACAAATTGGGCCTAGATATATGGGTTGCAGTTTTGGGCACAAGCCCTCCGTTTTGTTTTCATTTAAAATCCACACAAGGTCATGGACATTTAAATTGCGTAGCTTTGCTTTAGTGTCATATATATCTTTTCTTCCGTTAGAGATTGTCCCCAGATGTTTTCTAGCAACCTCATGGGCCCTCTGGATTCTTTCTCTAAGTTTTAAGACATATTCCCCTATCCCATTGACTTCTGACTGATCTTAATATTCTGGTTTTATTATATGTGGAAATCTGACTTCTCTTTCTAGCATTAGCATATTCGGGGATAAACTTGTGGATTCATGGGGGTGGCCATATAGGCTCCGGCCAAAGATCCTAGATGTTGGTCCAGATTTGTTTGTTGGCCCTTAATATAGGATTTAATCATGGAAACTAAGCTTCTGTTAAATCTTTCAACTTGCCCGTTGCATTTTGATTTCTGGGACAAGTTCTTGTTTTACTAATTTCTAGGAGTGAACACAGTTGTTTAAAAACTTCACTTTCGTAATTCCTTCCTTGGTCGAAATGTAGGACTAAGGGGCAACCATAGCGACAAATAACTTCGTTTAGAATTATCGGAGCGCATGTACCTGCTGTCTGATTTGGAACAGCGAATACTTCAACCCATTTTGAAAAATAGTCAGTGACTGTTAAAATATATATCATGCCACTTGGCGTTTCAGAAAAAGGACCAATAAGATCAGTGGACAATCGATCTAAAGGTTCACCTGTGGGCATACTACCCAATGGTGCCATAGGATTTTTAGGTTGTTTATTTACAGCACACAATTCACGCTGGGAAATCCAAATGTTTACATCCTCCCTCATTTCAAACCAATACTAATGTCTGGACAGTTTTGCTTTTGTTTTCTTTCTCCCCAAATGGACAGAAAGGACTGAGTCGTGCATATTTTTAAGAACAACTTCCTTAAGTTTTCTTGGGACTATTAACTGTTCATAACTTTGCAATTCATTTTTTTGGGCACATGATTTATACAAAAGGCCATCTTTTAGTTTTATTGAATCCAGTAGATGCCAATGATAATGAGTGGCTGTACTAAAGCTTTCCATTTCTTTAGCATTTGGTTTCTCTTTGTTTTGGACCCACTCAAAAACTGGTTTTAGATCTGAGTCATTTTCTTGGTATTGCTTAATATCTTGAAGTGAATGTCCCCCTCGATCCCATAATGCCCATAACTTTTCATTTTTTACTTGTTCTCTAGTTTTTACTGCACCAACCTGTTCAGGTTCTATAGGGTCGTTGAATTACAATTCATTGAGCTTTGCATAAGAATAGCTCTTTTTCTACATTTGATGCAAGGACCACATTTTAAATACTCAAGATTGTCGGTATCTGGACAGTTGCATTCTTTTGGGTCACAAATACGGGACATTACATCAGCATTTGTATGCTTTTGACCTGGACGGTATTCTGCTGTGAAAGTAAATGCAGACAGTATCTCAAGCCAACGTGCTATTCGACCTTTTGGCTCTTTGAGACTGAACAGCCATTTGAGGACTTGGTGGTCTGTTCGGACAAAAAGTATTCTTCCTAGAAGATATTGGCGATAAAATTCTATAAAATAACGAATGGCGAGTAACTCTTTATCTTTCGTTCTGCTTTGTTCAAGGTTCTGCTTCCATTAGCAATGACCTTTTTAGCTGACCTTCTTGGACTTGGCTAAGGACAGCACCAATAGCAAAATCTGATGCATCAGTGCCCAAATAGAAGTCAATATCATTATCATTTGGAAAGGTCATGATATCAGCACTTGTAAAAGCTTTCTTTAAATGGCCAAGGCAGTCTGGCATTCTGGTGACTAGATAAATTTACTACTCTTTTTGGTTAATTAAGTGAGGGGCTTAACAATGGAGGAGAAATCTTTTATATGTCTTCTATAATTCTTTACATTTTTGAGAGTTGGCCATGATAAAATTTTGGCTGTATTGTCTGGATTAGGCTGAATCCCCTTTTCTGATATAATATGACTCAGAAAAATAACTTGTTTTAAAAATTTCACACTTTTGTGCTTAAAGTTTTAGCCCTACGGCCTGAATTCTATTTAAAACTTCATTAAGCCTACTAACATGTTCATTAAAGTCTTTACTAAAAACAATAATATCATCCAAATATAAAATAGATATTTGCCATTGGAGGCCTTGTAAAACCAATTCCATTAATCTTTGACAAGTTGCTGGTCCATTCATAACCCCAAAAGGCATAATTTTAAATTCAAAGTGTCCATATCCTGGGCTCGAACGGGAATTTGGTGATATCCCGATATAAGATCGAACGTGGTGATAGAGTAGCCCCTGCAAAAGCATTTATACAATCTTTAGTAGTTGGAATTTGAAAACCATCAGGTATGGTCAGGGAATTTAACTTTCTACAGTCGACGCAGGGTCGAACCTTGCCATTTTTCTTTTTAACTAGCAGTAAGGGGCTTGCCCATGGAGAATTAGACTTTCGTATTATGCCTTGATCAAACAATTGGGTTATAACATTTTTCTCCTCTTGAACAAAAGCATAAGGAACAGGTCTGCGAGCTTGTTTTACTGGTTTAGCATCCCAGTGTCAATAACATGTTCAATTAAGTGAGTTTGGCCAAGATCTATATCTGACTTTAAAAAGCTCTTAAGTATTTATTTAATAAATTAGCAATGGCCACTTATTCTTCATTTGAACTGCTTTTAGTGGCCTCAACATATAGATCTATCAGATGTGGTGGGACATCACCACTTTTTCTCCCATTGTTAGCGAGACTGACTACGGATTTGGCTAAGAGAATTTCACCCAACTCAAACTATCAAAACTTTTTCCATCTTTTGGATCTCCATTTTGAAGAAAGGTGTAAGGTTTATCATTGATTTTTTTTCAGCAACACCAACAACAGTGTCCTGTTGAAGCTTAACATCTTCATTAAATGGATTAAGTAGTCTGATTTTATTTGATATCAACTAGACATGAGGCTAATAAAATAGGGTATCTCTCAATAAACAAAGGGAATGGCTCTATGAGCATATCACTAGGACAAGTTTTATTATCATTGTCAAACCTATCAACAAATACATCAACTATTATTTCACATTGGGCAGGAACTACAACATCATCAGCAAGTCTGACTTTTCGAATTTTGTTACTTTGGCATACTTTAAAACATGGAATTTCGACCCCATTTAATACAACTATCTTTTCATTCAACTTAATATCAGCGGGACCGTGATCCCCTTTCATTAAAATATCAAATCCCAGAAGAACTTCATTTTCAATTTCTTCTTTTTCTAGGGAAAGTGGTCCAAGTTTTTAAAATTCCTTTTCCAATTCTTTTGAGAGGTTGCCCATCGGCACTTGTGAGAGAGTTAGATTCTTTTAACTTAGGTTGGTTTTGGGCTTTAATTTTCTGATACACTTTAGTAGAAATGACAGTCCTTGTAGCTCCAGTATCTGTGGTAAATACAACATCTATACCATGAATACCGCCTCTTATATAAATACCATCACTTTTTAGAATTTGCATCCCTGTAACCTCAACATCAGAGGGCTTTTCTAAAATAACTAATTTATCTGGATTATCGCCTCTTTCGTGCGATACATTTTTATCTATAGACTGATTTCCCTTAGGCTTGTCACTACTCTCATTTCGTGAAGTCTCATCAGTTTCTACAAATTTTGGAGAGTTCAACATTTACTAAATCCTTCATGTCACAAATAGACAATTTTGATTCTGTATCAGCTTCAAAGACATTGTCATTTCTGCTAGGTTCATCAAATTGTTGACCTTTCATTTACACAAGGGTCACCTCTCGGTCAACAGAGCTGACCCTGTCTAGTTTTTTGTAGGGAATGGAATCCCTGGCTGTTGGGAGCCTTTTTCCTGTACATTTGTTTCACTTTTCACTGGGTTCTGTATTTCATTTACAGGTTGCACATTCATATTACTAATACTTGGTCCTAAATTAGCCACACATTTCTTCACAATTTGTCCAGGTTGACCACAACCATAACAAATTAATTGTCTTCTAAAACCACCATTTGGTTTTATTTTATCAGCATTTTCATATGCATTTCTAGGACAGAAATTATTGTACTTAGTTTTATTTTTCTCATCAATAACTTTGTTTATAATTGCATATAGCTCTGGCTCTTTCATAGTTATAACATTTATCACTATTAGTTGCTTTACCATGCACACTTTGTTTTGGGTCAGTACCTTTAATGTTCATTTCAAAGGGCTTCTTGTCATTCTTATTAAAGAATTTAGAGTTATCTCCCCTGTTTTGGTTATTTGGTTTATTGTTGACTTGTCTCACTGGTTTTCGGTTACTTTCCTCAATATTGGGGTTTTTCATGATTTCAAGATAGGTTACTACCTCATGAGTTGCCTCTTCAATTGTAGGAGGGTCCCTATTTAATTCTATGTGGATGCGGGCCTTATAATCACTTAACCCCAAAAGGAACCTCTATATAAGGTCCCCCTGCCTTGTACGTACATCACGTTTTTTGTATTCTTTATCATACAGCCTTTTTTATTCTGCTACAAATTTTATGGAATTTGACTGGTTTGGACACTGTATGTGTCAAAATCATCTGATTAAGTAAATTCATCACTTGATTCACTGACTGAATCTTGAGGTACAAATTTAGGGTTGGTTTTCTTAACATGAAATGGGTCTCTTTTCTCTTTTTGGGTTTTACTACTTTCTCTAGCTTTTTTCTGGGTGCTTCATTCTTGATTTGGAACTATCTACACTTGGAACATTAATCTTTGAATGAGAAATAGCAGGATTTTGCCCCTGAAAGGCTGCTTGGATAGCATTAACTGCATGTGACGTCATCTCTTGTACGGCATTTTTGATAGTCATATTATAAATGCCCCCATTTGGTTATTGTCTGCATTATCTTGCTGCCTTACTACAAGACTACATTTGTATTTCTGATTTCTTTTACAGTTTCAGGTGTATTTTCATGACTATCTTTAGTGGCCTGCCTTTTCTTAAGCAGCCTTGTACTATGTCTTGGTCCATATGTCTCTGATGGACAAAATTTGCTTGTGAGGGCAACAGGAGAGCCAGTTTGCTCATCCATTTCTGGAGCACATTCTACTTCGTGCTCATGCTATGACCTATAATCAGAAAAATTATTTCCCCCTCTGAGTCTTGGTCTGGATCTGTTTCAGTTGTGACCTCTGTGTCACACTTGTCCCCTTCCCCCATTGGTGGGACAGCATTGCGTCTACGCAACATTTTCGATAAGTCAGTGGTTCGTATCATAGGATCCAAAGTAAAAAAAAATATGGATGCCACCGAGGATGTCAAAAATTTGTAGCGACCTAGAGGTTGACTTTAATATCTGACTTGGAAACAAAACTTCAGGAATACATCAAAGACTGTCTGGTTTACAACTTCAATAACAAAACTTGGTAGTCTCATGTACAGATCCCCATAACTTTTATATGGTGAAATTAAGCAAGATTGATCAACCTTTATGATTTATTAATTACATCAGACAATCATTTCTTAATATATGGAAATACTATATACAGTATTATTGACTAAATAACAGCAGACTGTTTCAGACTTTCCAGTCTAACAAACTTAGTTTAAAAAAATGTTACCGACAACATTAGTCAGATAATACCAAAAATCAAGGAAAACAACATGTGGTTTTACGATTAAAAACTACAAGCAATTCATAAATAATACAACAATATATCATATTTCGATCAGATATAGGTTCAACAAACACCATATCAGTTCCTATAGTTACTAAGTAATAGACATTATATACATAATGAAACGCAGCAGTCAGAGACTGCACATCCCCCCGCTCCCAGCAAAGTCGAAATGCACGAATTTTTGTGAACGCATGTATCATTGACAATCAGACCTTGACCGTTATCACGAGCTTACAGTGAATGTTGATGTATTTATTTGTGCTAACCTGGTAAATTAAGAAATATTTCCTTCAAAGTTTGAATCACTGAAGCTATCTTAATACTATAAATCAATATACATGGAATATAAATGAACAAATATTAATAATTATTATTGAATGATTATATCTTCTGCGAAATAAACTCTGCTTCAATAAACTCTGCTTAGCTGAAACCATCAGTGAACCACAAACATAAAATTAATATGTATCTATGTATGTGGGCCGACCCCCGGGGATGACCACTAAACTTGTTTTGTCATGCCCACTAAGAATATATATGGTTTAGGGGTGGGGATCTCAACTGTTTTTTAGATAAATTATAATTTTCAAAATGAGGGAGGGAGGTGGGGCCGACCCCCGGGGTGGCCATTGAATTTCTCTTGTCATGCCCATTAAGAATATATATGGTTTAGGGATGGGGATCTCAACTGTTTTTGTGATAACTTGTAATTTTCTAAATGAAGGGGGCAGGGCCGACCCCCGGGGGTGATCATGTAACTCGTCTTGTCATGCCCATTAAGAATATATATGGTTTAGGG
>MJUU01069607.1:584-12984 GCA_002080025.1 Modiolus philippinarum | reverse complement strand
CCCAAGTGTTACTAGTGTACCTAATTTCATGTTTCTATCTTCTACGGTGTAGGAGGAGTTCTTGGACAATCGTTTTTAGACATTTTTTAACCCCTTAGGGCATTGCCCCTAAGGGCGGGATCAAAATTTTGATACCCTCTTTCAACTTGGGAAAGGCAATATAAGTAGTGACATAAGTTCCAATATCCTAGCTTTAACACTTTTGGAGATATCTCCATTTATTGGATATCGCGTAATTTGTTTTTCGCTCATAATTTGGCCCCAAGGGGTCGAATTCCAATTTTTAGGGGTCTATTCCCTAGTGGGTCATATACTCTTCCATGATGCCAAATTTTAAGTTTCTATCTGTTGCGGTTTCAGAGATATGCCTTGCCACTACAGACGTACGTACGTACGTAGGTACGTACGGACGGACTGCATTACATGATCCCCCCGCTTTCGCTAAGCGGGGGGATAATGACAAAATTATGTTCCCTAAGTTCACTTGAATAACAGTTGTTCTCAGTGTATTACTTGTTTAAAATTAAGCCAAAATTGCCCAAAAGAGTATTATCAGAAAACAATATGTAAAATATTTCGAGGAAAAAATCCAAAATCTGCATACGTAAATGCAGCAGCTTTAACATAAAATACATGAAGATAACCAATATATTTAAAACTATTGTCTTGCTTTATTTATTGTTAGTTTACATTTAATTCTTGACGTGAAATCGTGTCGCAGCAATATACATGTATGCATATAAAAAATGTACTTTGTACATACATCAAGGACATCTCAACCTTGAAATCTACAATAATTAAGTCAAATCAAATTTCTAAATTGCTGGTGCACAATGGAAACATGCACTGAACATTCTGTGAAACTTTCATTGAATTTCACCAAGTTGTCGCCCGCACAAAGTGTGTATCCCTAGGGTGGATGGAATATAACGAACGGACACCATGATTACTATATACTCCTAGCTAAAGCAGGGTATAATAAGATGAATACGATTATTTAAATCAGTACAAATTTTATTATCAGAAGTAACCAGTTTTTACTTGTCCCGTACGTAGTGCACTACTATTTAACACATCTTGCACTACTTTTTAAACACACCTTTCACTTTGTTTCTTAAAGCATTCAATCTCCTTGAAATTGTTATTTTTCTGCTGCTTCTTCTCATGTGTGATTATAATATCTTGTCATATTATTAGAAAACTATTTTTTGTACAATTCCGAAAAACATGGATATACACAACTGTCATGTGATTTACTGGACAGTCAATTATAGTTTGCCTTTCACCAACAGTTTTTTTTTCTGGGTACAGTCTTGTATTAGAACACAATGTCCATCAACAATTCTCTGAACAGACAATCTTGGATAGCTACGGATCAACAAGAAAAGAAACGCACCACAATCTTATGAAACTAAAAATTTCAAAGCTAAAATCTTCCAAAATACAAAATGGAACATCTTGGAATTTGAACACATCATTTCATAATTCACGGATAAAAATTTCTGAAAAACTGAAACATTTTTGAATTTACCAAAGCAATCACTGTTTAACCCCAACAACTGCAAAAATGATAAAATACAATGAAATGTGTGTTTATACGTGTAAGACGAGGTAAACATTACTGCTTTTTTCAACTGTACACAAACAATTTCCGACTACGGCCATTCTGAGAATTCTTAAACTTTAGTTTTTCGTAAACATTCAATTTAAAGCGTTGCTAATACTTTAAAATGAGAACTGAACAAAAACCGATTGCTTGTTCTAAACATATGAAATTTAATAAACATAATATATACGACTAGCGTATTTTAGAAGTTGAGCTAAATTAAGACAGTGGTGCGTTTCTTCTGTTCTGATCTCAAATATAGATCAATGTTGTGCTACAAGGTTTCCTCTTTAATTTGTACTAACCCTTTTTTCTCTGTTGTCATCAAAAATCCTGTCCAATCGTATTCTCTCTTCTTAAATGCTGAAAAAGATTGATTAATGCTCCTACTTGCTAGGCGTTAACAGATCTTAAAGGTTTCTCACTTCAATGATAATGGTTTGCCTACCATGCAAATATCTCTCCTATATATATTTTGAGGTAGTACGTTGGCTTCCTAACTTGCATTGACTTTATAACTGACCTGGCTATGCCATGGTGAGATTTTGCTATATCACTCGCCGTGGTCAGTCCGTAGTCAACTTTTCATTGAAACATCTTCTGTGAAAGCGCTGGGCCAATTTGAACCAAACTTGGTCACAATAGTCCTTAGGTGGTTCCCTTTAAAAAAAAGTGTCCGGCAAGTCCGCACGCCATCCAAGATGGCCGCCAGTGGGATCTTTGTCGAAAATGGACCTTATATTCAAAGATCTTCTCATCTGAAACTACTGGGCCAATTGGAACCAGACTTGGTCACAATGGTCCTCAGGTGGCCCCTTTTTAAAAAAATGTCCGTCAAGTCCGTATCATATCCAAGATGGCCGCCAGCGGGGAACGCGGTTTTAACATTGGACCCTATTGGAAAGCATTCAGAGATCTTCTTCTCTGAAACCACTGTGCCAGTTGGAACCAAACTTTGTCACAAAAGTCCTTGTGTGGTCCCCTTTAAAAATTGTGTCCCGCAAATGGCCGTCAGGGGGGAAATTGGACAATATTGCAAAAAATTTATCCTCTGAAAATTCTGGGCCAATTGGAACCAAACTTAGTCACAATGGTCCTTAGGTGGCCCCCTTTAAAAATGTGTTCGGCAAGTCCACATCATATCCAAGATGGCCGCCAGCGTGAACGTGGTTTTAACATTGGACCCTATAGGGAAACATATTCAAAGATCTTCTCCTCCGAAAGTACATAGTTACTTGGAAAAAACTTGGTCACAATGGTCCTTACTTGGTCCCCTTCATAAAATGTGTCAGGCATTTCCGCATAGCATCCAAGATTGCAGTCAGCATGGAACACTGTTTAACCTTGGACTCGATGGGAAATCATTCGAAGATCTCCTCTGAAAATACTATACCAGTTGGAACCAAAGTGAGGCACAATGATCCTTAGATGGTCTGTTTCAAGAAAGATGACAGTTGGTCTACGCCCCATCAAAAATAGCTGCCAATGGGGAACATAGTTCAATTTTGGATCATATAACATCAATGTCAATAAACAAACTTGAAAATGAGGCCCTTAAACGTTGGGATTATTTTGACTTATTTTATCAGCCACGGGCCCAGGTGAGTGATACAGGATCTTGAGAGCCTCTTGTTCTGTTTCCATAGCAACGGTCGCCATTATGATATTTTTAGGACCAAAATTTGTTTCTACGCATGCTTATTAAACTTCCCGTGAAATTTCTTTCTATCCTGAGCGCCTTTTTTTTTTTTTGGTTTGGTCATGTGACCGCTGTCCTCATTAATCTTAAGTACATTCTGCCATAAAATTTTGCAAAACTTCTTTGATGTTTTTATTACGAATTTCTGCTTTTAGCTGGGAAGCTTAAAAAGCACAGGTTATATGAATAAGATCTCGGAAGACAATTATACCAGTAGGTAGTCGATCTATATTTCGAGTTGCCAGACGAGTTTTCTCCACCAGGTATACGTCTGCTTGTCACGTCAAAATAAGACAAACATTTTCCATATTCCATGTCTGCAATAGAAGATTTGTCTTGCCCTATAATGTGTTCTCATAAAAAAACAGGAATCCTTTTATAAGTACTTAAGAATATAGCTCAAAATATGTCATGTCAATCGTATCAACAGGACTTTTGTTATGTAAATGTGACATCTATATAAGACCCCGAACTCCTTGCGGATGATTGAAACCAGTTGAACATTTAATATTCTGTTTAACATTTTAACGATGTTTTTCTTGTATTTATTTTTTAACATTATTGACTGAGTTCAGTGCACAAATCATTTTTATTATCATTTACGTGTTTCTTTAAATACTCAGTGAACACGCAGAGCGTTATTCAAAGACATTAGATGATGCCGTTTCATACAGTGGCATAAAGAAGACAATCACATAAACTAAAAATCAAAGTCTACCAAAATAGAATTATACAACAGAACAAAAGTAAATTACAGCAACATCAATGGTACTGCCTTGCAAAATCATAGGATCTGGAATAAAATTTATTGTCTCAGAAATGTAAGATTATGGTACACCGATTTTTCTGCGTATCAAAAAAAAAAATTATGAATTGTTTTTTTATCTTGTTTTCTGGTTAATGCAACAATATAACGAATAAAATATACCAAATGTGCATGTGGCTATATTATTTTTCAAGGCAAAGTACCTTATCTAGTAACATGTGTATAAATCAGTTCCAATTTTAGAGATTTTACCTTATATGCTGGGCAACAAGTTAATGATTATATTAACATCACTATTTGTGGAGTGTTTATTTTAGTTGTCAATTTTCTTTATCGTATTCCTGAAGTGATGGATTTTTAATCGGTATTGTAGAGTTATTAAATGAATATTGGGAAATATCATCAGGAATTGCACAATATAAAAATATATATTTATACCCCCCGCAAACGAAGTTTAGGGGGTATATAGGAATCACCCTGTCTGTCTGTCCGTCCGTCTGTCTGTCCGTCTGTCCGTCTGTCCACACTCCTTGTAAGCGCAACTCCTCCTAAACCACATGAAGGATATTGATGAAACTTGACACAAAGGAAGGACACTATATGGACATGTGCATGAAGGAATATGATTATTGTCCGAAACTAGGAAGGGGAGATAATTCGACTTTGACTTTTCACTGATTCCATCTGCTTAGATAACCTCGTAAGCGCAACTCCTCTTAAACCATTTAAAGGATTTTAATGAAACTTTACACAAAGGAAGGATACTATATGAAGATGTGCATAAAGGAATATAATTACTGTCTTAAATTAGGAAGGGGAGATAATTTGACTTTGACTTTTCATTGATTTCATCTGCACAGATAACCTCGTAAGTGCAACTCCTCTTTAACCACTTGAAGGATACTTATGAAACTTTCCATAAAGGAAGGACACTATATGGAGATGTGCACAAAGAAATATAATTGTTGTCTGAAACCAGGAAGTGGAGATAATTCAACTTTGACGTTTCATTGATTACATCGGCATAGAAACCACTTGAAGGATTTTAATGAAACTTTACACAAAGGAAGGGCACTATATGGAGATGTGCATAAAGGAATATAATTATTGTTTTAACAGGAAGGAGAGATAGTTCGACTTTTGACTTTTCATTGATTCCATCTGCTCAGATAACCTCGTAAGCACAACTCCTCTTAAATCACTTGAAGGATTTTAATGAAACTTTACACAAGGGAGGGGCACTATATGAAGATGTGCATGAAGGAATATGATTGTTGTCTGAAACCAGGAAGGGGAGATAATTTGATTTTTAGATTTTCATTGGTTCTTTCTGCAATGATTTTTTGGACTTAGACAATTTTCAAATGAAATAATAAAGGTGTTGGAGAGAAAAATGTTTTTCATTGTAATTCTTGTGAAAAGTTTATTCAAAGTGTTGAAGAGAAATTTCTTTAAAGCTTTTGATTAAAAAAAAATGTCAGAGCCAAAAAAGGGTGGATTTTATTTTTGTCTGATTTCAACAGAAAAGTTATTTGTGGAGGATTATATCATTGTGTCAATACTCATATTGTCATATTGTATCCACACTTGTACTGTGTCCACATCCACCTAAATTTGCACTTACCATATTGATTCAGGGTTCAATTAGCGGGGGCATTCGGCGACAGCTCTTGTTTTTACGAGGGACAGTATTTGCCAATGTCCATGCAGTAATCCTTTTATTGTATAGCAAAGCTAAAAATTCTGTTAAAAAGGGGGTTCTTGTTGTCGATCACGTCACAAAGTTTAGCCACATTTGCATGAGTGTAAAATGGAAATTTATTGAAATATTTTACGAAAGGATATGGAGTAAATGAACATGAGACCATAATACATATGTTCACTCCAACTGCAATAATCTTAATGAGCTGTATGGCCATTTCGGAAATTAATTCCTCATCAGCAGCACTAGAACCCAATCAAAGGAAATCCATAATTTCAAAAAATGTTTAAAATGCATAAAACCAAACGAAATCCGAATAATCAGTAATATCAAATATTAATAAGGACAAAACTACGATGGAGCAAGGGAGTTAATCCTTAGGTTTTAGAATTTACATAAATTTAGATAATAATAATTGAACAAAGTGTACACATGTGATATTATCGCATGTACAAGTACACCATATCTAAGAAGCCTCTTTTCGGTTGATTTCTAAGGGAAAATTTATGTTGCTATACAAAATAAAGTTATTTTTGACTATACTATAGCTATTTGTGAAGATACGTGTGGGTTGCTTCTAAGGAATGAGAAATTCACGATTTATGATTAATATTTTATTAGTGTGTAAAATGGATCTAAGTGCAAGGCAAATGAATAAAATGAGGCATCGAGTTTTTGAAGGCCATGTGAATTTGTATCTTAGAATACTCATCATTAGTTTCTGTTAAAAATACTTTTCTCTTTTTATATTGCAACAAATTAGATTTCATTTGAGAATGTTAAGTAATTTGGCGTGGGAAAAGTAACTTCAAAACAAATCCCATATTTCCGGGTTGAAAAAACGAAATGGTCGAGATATTCCTGGTGTAATGTTGATTTTGTAGAACATGCTATGATTAAGAATAAAGTACAATGTTTAATGTGACCTAATATAGAATTGTATATTGGGAAATCAAATTACGATTGTGGATATTTTTTTCATTCAAATAACTTTGCATTTAATTTTTTTTAAATTGCATTGTAAATTAATTAAGTTTCCTTTGAAATATTGATGTTTTTACTTTGCTCGGTAGTGACTGTATCTTTGCGTTTTAATAAAATTTCAATTGTGTTTTTCTTAACCCTTTTTATTTGCACCTTTTATGGATCTAAATTCCGTTAAATCAGAAATAAAACTAAGACGGAGAAAATATATCATTAATTTAATCAATGCTTTTTACAAACCAATAAGGCCGGATTTCAAAAGGATATTTGCTTCTGTCTTGAGTATTGTCCTAGTACTGGCTGGTAAAAAAAACGTTCGGATGTTTTTACATCAAGCAAGACAAGATGACAAGACACGACATAAGTGTAAATGTACTTAACAAACTTCATAATAGAGATGTTGCATCTAAGACGCATACAAAGGCGTATACATTGACGTATCGTAAAGGCGTACATGGAGAGTAATGTAAATTATGTCTAAAAAACCGGCATCAGTTTGTCATTTTACAAATGTAATTAAGAATGTCATTATTATTAAGAATTGCATATATGTAGCAAATTTTTCCACCGTTATACACATTAAATGCATAAGGAATCCAGCACAGAGAAAAATTGGGTTAACTTCGTAGAAAACCAAACCGGAGGAATTTGACTCCACGTCATGAAGTTTGAAATACAGTGCTCCGCATTTTCAGAACAGTTTCTCAATATGTTAGCTTCACTCTTTTCTGAAAGTTTTCTTCAGTATGCTTACTCCGCGTGTTAATAATACAAAAACAAATTTGAACTGAAAAACAAAATACCAAAGTTAATGTTAATTTAGTTTGTTACATATGCTCATTTCGACAATTTATGTCTTTTCAGTGCAGATCAAATCAAAACAGGACAAGCTTCTAACCCCATAATGTTAAGTTATAGTATTCTTCACTGGTGTAACCATATTGTCTGTATTTGTTTATTTATTTTTAATACAATTGTTCAACTTGCCAGTAAACAAATCAATAAAGAACAGAACTCTTTGTAAAGCTGAAGTATTATTAATTGAAAGATATACGTTTGCATGCTGGCCACAAGTGTCTTTTTCGAAAGATCACGTAAAAGATGTTTCAGAACGTTAATCTTTCACACCAAAACACCACAGCAATTCATTTACCTTTCGGTCTACTCGATTTATTTTGGTATACTCGTTGAGATTTCATCCGTATATTACACACCCCGTAGGAAGCTGTACAATGGGAATTGAGGGGAATGAGCATTTGAACGGAGGGTAGAGAGCTCAGGTAAGGCTTTAAGCATGCAGACGAAATGACCTGATGAATTGAACCTATCTTTAATTGAATTGAACCTATCTTTAATTAATTAAAGATATCTTTAAATGAATTGAACCTATCTTCAATTATTTGAAGATAGGTATAATTATTTGAATATATGTTAATTTGGCGTTCCATAATTAAAAGAGTTCTTTCAAATGAAAAATAATTGCAATTTTCTTTTTTGAACCAAAATTTTGAGGGTAGGGAGCTCCGTTCAATTGGTAGTGAGCCAGTATTTCATGTATTGAACGGAGGGTAGTGATTGTATTGAACGGAGGATTGCGAGCACGCAATACTAAATGAAAATCCATGAGCAATATAACTGACGATTCAGTCGTTTAAATACTGAATATTTATGAAGGGGGCCTTTTAGGGGTCTTCTTGTCATGAAATCACGCATCTAAAGTAGTATGGCCATTTAGGCGTAAATTTTGTTCCTAAATTATAGGTCATTTTAAAAAAAATGCTCAAATTTTGTCGAAATTCTAGAAAGATGGTCTCTTGTTACTGGTCCTGTTCCTCGAGATAGAATTGGTATGTGCCAGGCCTGTATGTTTTCTGACATATTAGCAGTCGAACATGGCTGTAAGCAGCCTTTTGTGCAAATTAAGCTATTTTACAGTCTTGCGGAAGATGAAACTACTGGAAGGACACCGAGACCCAAACTATATAAAATTTGTTTCTTGCGAGTGTATACGCATTTGCCCTTCCGAATGACAGTTAGATTAGTTTGGTTTTTGGGGATTCTATGCAACGAATTTTAACAATAACCAACAAAATTGAGAAAATCTGTCAAAATTGCGTTCAAGTGGCAATTTCAATGACTGAATCTTTTATGTAAGGGTATGAAAATGTAGACAGCAATAAAAAGCCTGTCCTTGATAAACTGGATTTCTCTATGTATCATGTGCGTTTTTGTCACATGTACATTCACTCAATATCCTTTCATTATTCCTATTTCATTATTTTGTTATAATAGTGTATATCATAGATCACCTGTTAAAAAGTTTTTGAGAAGATTTTTAAATAATTCCTAAAATCGGAATATCGGTATGCTGAAGGAAATAATTTCACGGGAAAGTTGTCATACCTCTTTGTAAATTCACGTATTGCTTGTTGGTTTCTGGTTGCTTTTAAATCACGTATTATGACTATTATTAGAGATCAAGCTTTAAAAAAACCTGTTCACGGATCATACGTTAACCCCTAAGTGTCACATGAGCAATATCAAAACATTATTAATGGAAAAGATATGCAATTCATTTAGAAATGGATCATCACAATAATTCCTGGCATAAAATACATATCTATTAATGCATAGCCTTTTCAGGGGTGATGTGGGTCGAGGGATGATAACTGTGTGTATATGGAAAAGGCCATGTTCTAATCTGTTTAATATAAACTTTCAATTAAGGGTTATCGTCATATCCGTGCTGATAAGAAGGCGGAAACCATCACCTCGGATACCAGTAAGAAGGAATATTGGATTTCTAAACCTATTGAAATACATATATACCACATAAAAAAACAGACTATTTATGAAATTGAAGTGCGTTTATAAATTTTCCTTTATGACAAATCTTTAACTAAAACAAAAATACTTTCAAAGATATCTTCGATCACTTTAAGAAAAAATCCGAGTAACGGAATATTTTACAAAAAAAAAAATAAATAAATAAATGAAAATGAAATAATTTAATTAAAAAAATGCAAAAAAAAAAACCAAACTGTTAAACATAATAACTGGTCCACCCATATTTTTGACATATCAGTATCTACATTTGTAGTCATACAGTTATATATCACCCACATTATTATTGTATAGCAATATAATATTACCTTAGGCTAGAAGCAACCAAAAGTTAGCGTTCAATAAATTTTCACCTCCTTGAATAGGTCGTGCAATATTTAATTCTACTATGGATAATATCCCTCAATATTCATGCAATAACCGTGCAATAAAGTTGTTTGTATATATTTCTCGCAGTCTTTATTTCTGAAAAATGTTAAGCATATTTAATATCTACCGAGAGAAAATGAATTTGATATTTGTATTGGTTTAGCTTTGGGTTTGCCTATTGCTGAGATTTGATTTCATACTGGAAGATAAAATTCGTGAGAAATGTACCATATCATCATTTCCTTGAGTACGCTATATGTTATCGTTTTGCTCGCATGCCTTACTACCTTTTGAACGGAGCTCGCTACCCTCCAGTTTTCCGTTCAAATAAACTTTTGTAATTTGTGGCGATATTTCAAAATACAATTTCATAAAGAAGAAATATATTATTATTCATGCACTTTTAAATCAGATATTCTCTTAAACATAGCCTTTTAAGAAATGTAAACTATATTTCCGTTACATATTCCATCTTCGTCTGCAATGTTTTGATTTACCTGAGCTCTCTATCCTCCGTTCAAAAGCTCATCCCCTCATCTTCCATTGTACAGCTTCCTACGGGGTGTTACAGATCGACATAAATGAGGGGACGGAAAGGGTTAAGAGAGTTCGAGAGAAAAGGGATCGGAAAAAGGAGAAAAAGGATGGGAGAAATCAGCCAGTTACGGAAAAGGGGGATGGAGAAAGGGGCAGGAAAGGGAAAAAGGAGAAAAAGGGCAAGAACGGCAGTGGCGGGTCCAGACTTTCTGCTAAGGGAGCCTGACCCATAATTTTTCCAAAAGGGGCCCGGAACTTAGTTTAAAAAACCTTGGGAATTTCAATATTTGCCAACCTAAGGGGGCTGGGCCCCGCCCCCCCCTCCTGGATCCGCCACTGAAAGCGAGCCTGGTAGAAAGGGACAAGATAAAGGAGAGAGGGGATACAGGAAAAAGTTTGCTGGAGAAAGGAGGAAAGTGACGGGAGAAAGGAGAAAGGCACCCGTCTGTCCACCTCCTCATAAATTGGAATAGGCTTGAATAGGGGGGTGGGTGTTCAAGCGAATTAGATTTTTTTTTCATCTGCTTCGCGGCCAACATAGAATTTATACAGGGCATTTAATTGAATTGAATGCACAAATTTATTTAGTTATGGTAATCATCACGGTCTTACCATTTTGCGTATTTGTTTTATTTGTTTTAATGCATTGCCCGTAAACAAATAAATAGAGAAAAAAACCATATTGTCATGTCACGTGTTTGTAATGCTGAAGCATTGAAAGATGTACGTCTACATGCATGGCACAAGTGTCTTTTTCGAAAGATCACGTATAATTTGTTTCAGAACGTTAACCGTCCACTCAAACACCACTGCAATTAATTTACCATTCGGTCTGCTCGATTTATTTCAGTGTACTCGTTGATGTTTCATAAGTATATGATTACAGATCGACAAAAATGTTGATAGATTGAATGAGATCTTAAAGAGCAAAGGCATTGTTGGCATCAGTACCAAAATACCTCTTTAAATAAAAATGCAGTACAATATACATTTACTTCTTTAGTTATGAAAAAAATCCATAACTACTAAATATATCCCTTTGTTAAAAATGTTTAAAAATGAAACATTTCAATTACTCACGTTTTATTCCTCCAATTCCGCTTTATTCAATAATCAGTCCTTACCCAAAATTAAGCATTTTGTCATTTCACTTGAGTAGTATAGTGGGGCGGTTGGGACCCATAGGCCCTATGTTAAAGGTCTTCGATTTTTCCCTTCAAATTCCGGGTCCGGAGATCGTTTCCGTTCCGGAACCGAGAAGTGTCTACCATATTTAGTATGTCTCTTACCTTTGGTCTCTCAACACCTATGTCTTGCCTTAAGCTTTGGTCTCACTTGTGTATTGCCATTGGTCATGCCCTGTCATTAGCATCTATTGGTCTCGCCCTACCTCAATTCAAGGTTCTTTTATTAGTCTCGCCCTATCTCCATTCAAGGTTCTTTTATTAGTCTCGCCCTACCTCCGTTCAAGGTTCGTTTATTAGTCTCGCCCTATCTCCATTCAAGGTTCTTTTATTGGTCTTATCTTTGATTTCATGCTAACCCTAACCTTTCACCTTACACTTATCCTCTTTTTATTATGTAATGTTGTATATGTTCAGATATACCATGATTTACCCTAACCCCTAACCAACCTAAACTAAACCATATTGTATATAATCCTAACCCTAGTCATTATGTTGTGTTTCTTGTTTCCTGATTTTTTTTTTCTTTTGTTCATGACTAACTCTAAATATCCTTTCTTGTAATGCTTTTTGTATCCCTTTTTATAATTACTTCTGCTTTTATTCAATACTATTCTTCCTTTATCCAACCTCTAACCTTAACCTAAGTTGCTATGACAACTTTTAATTTTATGTTTGTTTTTCTTTTGTTTGTTTGTTTGTTTTTTTT
>MJUU01069606.1:0-22950 GCA_002080025.1 Modiolus philippinarum | reverse complement strand
TTTTGTGAATTTCACCCCTTTGTTCCTTCGGTATTCTACTGCCGTTGATTCAAAAAACTCCATCTCTCACGATCATTAAAAGTTCTTTAATAGATATCAGTCCCTTGTGGAAAAGTTTGAGTTTCGGTCCGAACTCTGATTAAAGATTCCTTCTTTACTTTATACTGGGAAGAACATTTCTTTCAACTGTCTACGACATTTCAATGGCTACCGGACACTAATTCATAAATCATCGGTCCTTAACAATACTTGATCAATATTCATGCATATACACACAAATGTCATGAATGTAAAATTCGTTAATGTGATTAAATAACGATTTCGGGCATTATTCCAATATTGGTACGATCATACAATCAAATTAATGTTCAATGAAAAAAGACAATTGATGTTACAAAATGGATAACAGGAAACACCTACAATGGCTGAAAATTATAATTACATGCAACAATTTGCAAGGAAACTACACAAGAAAAACACGTATAAGACAAAAGACAAACGTAGACAACGATAGGAACTCGGGACAGCCGGACTTGGTACCGGCACTAGCAAAAGCCAGCGGTAGGGTTAAACCGGTTTATGGGTACCCAAACCTGTCCTTTGAGTATTTTTATGAGATCAGAAAAATGTATGGATAGGTTTTATGAAAATGATTTTTTTCAGCATCAGTAATTTCACTATGTCTGACTGAATGAGGTTGGTCTTAGGTCAGTTGAGGTCATCCTATACGTGGTAATATAGAATAAAGCGTCTGTCCTTTAAATAGACACTTATCCAAAAATATGGGACTACTAGAAAGCTTTCACGATAAAGAAGCGACTCGCTAAATATGAACACCCTTCTCCAAAGAACTTACCTTTAAGAGACAAGGTTAAAGGTTTTCCTTATATAAAAACCACCCTTGGGACAAAGACAAGCTAAAAAAGGGTACAAGTATGCTACCAAAAGAAAGTTCTCATTTAAAGAAGGCTACATTCCAAATATCAAAATTCCGTTTAAGGTTTGCTGACACCGACGACGCTGATGCCTGGGTTATAACAATTGTTCTCCGGCCATCACTTTTCAGATCAAAATTTAATTCTTTGTGAAAAGCGGAGACTCGCTTAGGTTTTGTACACAAAAAACCCCCACTGTAACACCAATGACAGTTGGTTTTGACTGGCAGTGTTTGTTAAATTCTTAAAAGACCTTAATATGCTGTGTATTTCTGTAAAATACTTCAATTGCCACTGATATTCGTTGACAAAATGATACCAATTCTGTTCATGACTGTGTAATTTAGGAGATAACCATACTGTATTTAAGGATCTGAGGGGGTAAATCGTAGATTTAACTGTTGCAAACTGAGTTTTCCGATGACGCCTTAGCGGAGCCGGAAAACGGGTGCTTGCGACAGTAAAATCTTAGATTTACCCCTGAAGATCCTAAAATACAGTTTGGTTATCTCCATTCTATTGCAAATCCCCCAATAATCATTTAAAATCGATTTAAATCCCAGGAAGTTCGGTATACGTTTGCGCAATTACGTTGCTATTGGTTCCGACGGTAAATCGTGGATTTTACCCCCTCAAAAATCTGACACTATCCAATCAAAATTAGTGTTACAAACATAAGCGCATTAGAAATTGCTTTTTATGCTGACAAATGTACTTAACATTCACAATGTAAGATCAACTGTATTTTACAGTTACATGTCCCAATTTGGAAAACCCGAACAATGGTACAGTTAACGTACCTTGCTTAACCATAGGATGTAAAGCTACATTCACATGTACAGAAGGCTTTAAACTTTTTGGAAGTAAAAAACAGTCTTGCTTACAGAATGGAACTTGGGATGGACAAAATCCTATGTGCATGCAAAGTAAGTGACGTCCTGTATTTTATATTGTTTGAAAACAAAAATACTCTTTTGTCATGATTTTTAAAATACCATTTTATTTTGAGTTTGGTAAAGGTTTTCAAAAAATTATTAAAGGAGTAGAATTATGTTACGTATTAATTACCTGACTTTAAAATATTAGATGTTTAAACTATTAGATAAGCAAAGATAGGGTATGGAATAAATGCACATGAGACAAAGTCTCTACAAATACATGATCAAGCCAAGCAATGGAACAACGCTTTATTGTTGGAGTAACCAAAAAACCTTCAATAATAAAAGATTTTATTTTTAAGGTAGTAGACAAGGGGTAACCCAAAAAATTTCCACATATTCAGTTTAATTTGAAATTTTCAGTATGGAACAATTATGTGGTAATATATCTCTAGAAAAACATTTGAAAACTTTCACCGTAAGATTTTTGATTTATAGTTCGCTGAAACATCCCTACCTTAAGAGTCGTAAATTCTGTTAAAAAATCACCATGAAGCGTATACTAGTATACTGTAGATGTATAAGAATTGTGTTCAGAAATCACAATGAAAGGTGAACTAGTATACTGTATACTGTAGATGTATAAGAATTGTGTTCAGAAATCACCATGAGGTGTATACTAGTATACTGTAGATGTATAAGAATTGGCATATTTAAATAGAAAAGAAATAATTTGAAGTATTGAATAGAAGATAACAGGAAACACCAGCAATGGCAAACAATTACAATTATTTGACATAGTCTTCCAAAAACAATTAAAAGACAAAAGCAAATGTATTTAACGATAGTTTTTTTTTTTTTTTTTTTTTTTAAGCAGACTTTGTAGCTGCACTAGCAAGAGCTAGCTTTAGGGATCAACCGGGTTAGGGGTACCCAAACTTCCCCTTTCTCCATACCGATTCGTATGGTGTGGTAGACATACAAATAAATCTTAATACAGGTATGCCACTTACTCCATGACCACAATCTTGAAAAGGTAAGAATAAGACAAAATGTGATTTAGAAAGATGTGTCAAAGAGTGCTCGCCACTCAAAGAGCCTAGTCTGCTGGTTAAACTCTCGCACACTACGAAAGAAAAATCAAATTTAAAACTTCCCGTAAGATTTCTACAGGTATTTTAAAAGACATTGGCAGTATGTAACCTTGTTGTAAAAGTTTGGATGTGATGGTAAGGTTACATTCATTAAATTAGCTTGAAAATCGTATTAGTTAGATACATAAACCCCCTAGAGCTAGGGGAACATTGCCATCAAGAAAGGGAAATAAGTAAAAGTGAAGTCAAAATCATCCCTTTTATCATTATGATAGTAAGATCAAGAAAAGAGCAGTATCATTGTTTCTTTTACTAAGGTTCAGTTCTTGTTGATAAACGGGGACTGTAAAATATGCTGTGTTTTTCAGTAAAGTACTTCAATTTATACCTAAATTCGATGACAATTATGCCATGTCTGTTCATGAGTATGTCAGATTGCTGATAATGCTGACATAGGAGTCTAACATTCAGAGTGAAGGTTTAATTGATTTTTACAGTTACATGTCCCAATTTGGAAAACCCGAACAATGGTTTAGTTAGCGTGCCTTGTAAAAACGTAGGGTGTGAAGCTACATTCACATGTGCATTATTCTTTAAACTTGTTGGACGTGGAAAACGGACATGCTTACCGAATGGAACTTGGGATGGACAAAATCCTATCTGCATGGAGAGTAAGTTAATTTTTGTAATAAAAAGTATCTTCAATGGGAATAACTCATTTTGTCTTGACTTAAGAAATCTGTTCTTTTACAATTGACATTAGTTGTCGAAATGGGCATATGCAAAAATTAATTTCACAGTAACTTCGGTACTAATTTATTTGTTACCACTGGGTCGATGCCTTTGCTGGTGGACGATATGGTCTCAACAAAAGAGTTACAAAGGTGCTGCGGTAGGGTTAGCCTGTTCCGCGCTGTGAAATTGAACTACTCTCTATTTTTCATTTCTTTTACTCCTGTAACCATTTCTAAAAATAATACTGGTCATACATTAACCCGTTTTTGTTTAAGATTATGAAACGAAAATATCAATGTGGATTGAGTGATTTAAAACAAAGAATCATTTTGCTGAGGACTCAAAATGCCTGGTTGATATCACCTTAATTTACCTTTTTATATTGATGTCAAGTTTTCTTTTTTTCTAAAATCATAATAATTTGTGGTGGTTTTATTTTTATTATTTTATAGGACTTTGAAATTCGGAATTTGTAATATATGTTTGGTTTATAGAAAACTTGTAGTTCAAGTGTAGGAATCATTTTCTCTCGGCTTTGCGTCCCTGGTTGCTGTAAGGAGAATTCCCTTTCTATGCAAGGTTGGCAGGTAATGACCCGGAAAATCTATCAGCGAAGCATTGTATGGAGAAACATAATACTACATGCATTTAAACAACTTCAAAATTTATTATGAGGTTAAAACAGAATTTCTTATAAGAAATGTCAAGAGCCGAAATCAAATGGGAAAAAACTTCGTAGGTAGTAAATGACAGACAAAAATGCCAACCGAAAGGGTCCTGACTTCATACAGACATTTCAAAAGAAGTGGTTTTGTTTAACTGGTTTTATGGTGCGCAAAAATTGTTATTAAAAGGTTGTACTTACGACACGAAATGTACATAAAAGTACTGAACAAAAAATTAATCTTGAATCATAGTTCGGACCAAAACTTAATATCTTTCAATACCTGAACAGTCTCACTCGGGTCATATCCGCAGAAAACGACTCTCCATGGAACTTGGGATTGGCAAAATCAAATTTGTATTCAAAGTAAGTGACTCAAAATTAAAAGTACTTTAAATCTGAAATATTCATTTTGTCCTTATTTTAAAATTTTCATGTTACCATGGGGTTTTTAATCTGACATTTGATTATTTAAATGTTAAGAATAACGAAAATACCGAAGGTATTGTAAATTTTGTTTTGTTTCTGCACTTGACCATTTTCACAACTTATTTCTCTTCAGTGAAGATAACCTCCTGAACATATTGAGGACCATAAAACCAAAGATGTTAAAATTTTAAATAGAACAAATAACTGAATATGATATAAATGGAATACCAAAATCAGCTAAGGACAGAGCTCAGCATATTAGATTCATTGTACTTCGATAGAAAAACAAATTTTAAAAAGAACACAAACACTTCACGAATAAGTTTTTCTGATCCAAGCAAAACAACGACAGTGGCATACCGAAGGAACACAAAACAAGATTGCATAAAACTAAGTCCAGAGATTAGGCAAAAATGAAGAGACCAGAAACTACAAACACAAAGCACAAAGGCATCACAAATACAACACTCAAAACTTAAGTAATTACGATGTGAGCTCAACAAAACAGAATGACAACGGTGCTGCTCGGAAAGGTAATCTTGTTTAGCGCTGTAAACATCACCTATCACTTTGTCAATTTGTCATCCAGGGAAAGTAATAATCGGTAATGTCAAATCAATTAAAAAATATCACGAGAAAGTGAACTATTATTGGATGTGGTTTGTTTCAATTTATTTATTCACTTTTTTACCTTTTGGGGGCCATTTAAGGGTTGCTATATGGTTAGGTTCCTCACTGTGTTGAAGATTGTACGGTGACCCCTAGATGCTTTGTTTTGAGTTCTTTTAACCTGGATATGGGATGTTGTCTCCTTGACATTTACCCCATTTCCTTTCTATTTCATACTCTTGATTTTTCATTAATTTTGCATTTGTTCTAGTTCTGAAAATGATACTTGCAATATTATTTAAAATTATGAAAAGAAAATGTAGATTGAGTGAATTAAAGCGTAAAATCATTTTGCTGAGGATTCAAAATGCCGGGTTGATATCAATTCGATTTACCTATTTGTATTAATGTCAAGAAACATATTTAAATTGATAGTCTTCCAAACGTATAGATTTTATCTCCACTGAAGAGACATAAATTGTCGAAATGCTCATAAGCAGAAACTAAATTCACAGTACCTTCGGTATTTAGTTGTTTATGTGGGCTTTAGTATTTATTGTTATATAGGACTTTCGATTTTAGTGTATTTATTTTATGTTTGGTTCAGCAACAATCTTGTAGTTCATATGCAGCATGTGTGGGAATTGTTTTCTCTTACGTTATGAGAATGCCCTGTCTGTGCAGGATAGTCAGGTTATAAGAAAGAAAATCTATCAGCGAAACAATGTGTAGAGAAAGGTACTATTACATGCATTAAAAAGTCACTCTTAAATTTAATAAAAAATAAAGTACGGAATAAATGAAAAGAAAATATTAAGAGGGGAAATCCATAGGTAAAAAAGACAAAGAATGTAGAAAACGCCCGCAAAAAATGTCAACCGCAAGGGTCCTGACTTTATACATGCATCTTAAAGGAAATAGTTTGCTACACCGGTTTTATTGGCTCCAAACTTCTCCTTAGAACCATACAAACGAAAAGAAATGTCCTTCCAAGTACCAAGTAAAATGAATTTTGATTATTGACCGAAGCTTAAATTCGTCCTTTAAATTTAGATCACTTTGGTTATTTGTTCTCTATCAGTTTTTAAACATCTTTGAATTTATGGTCTTCCAAACGTTTAGATTTTATCTGCACTGATGAGACATAAGTTGTCGAAATGCGCATATGCAGAAAGTAAATTCACAGTAACTTCGGTATTTAGTTATTTATCAGAACAGTTTCACCCCTGTTCTACATTTTCTCAGTGGCAGTGACCGAAAATGTATAACTAGACTGTATAATATGATGTGCTTTTTGTACTTTTATTGACACCAACATTCGTTGACATAAATTTTCATTCGTTTTTCTACTGAAACTGACATATGACTTTCATATTCAAAGTGTAAGTTTATTTGATGTTTACAGTTACATGTCCAAATTTGGATAATCCGAACAATGGTGCAGCTAGCGTGACTTGTTTAACTATAGGCTGTGAAGCTACATTCACATGTACAGAAGGCTTTGAACTTGTTGGAAGTGAAAAACGGATTTGCTTACAGAATGGGATGTGGGATAGACAAAATCCTGTTTGCAAGGAGAGTAAGTTACTTCTTATAATTTAGAATATATTTAAATAAGATATACCAATTCCGCCTTGATTTCAGAAATATATTATATTACAATCGGGGGGGGGGTATGAGGTCTATGAAAACTAATAAAAGGAATACAATGATTTAAATAATTTTTTTACATGAATTCAAAGAATAGAATTTTTTTAAATATTAGATACTTTATATGGTAGTTACCAGTTACTAGCCAGTAACTCAGTGCTGGCCATTTTGCAACTTGCAATATCTATATTTAATAAAATTTTGGTTAAAACTAAGCAGTATCCTCCTCTCGCCTAGCTCTGTCCTTGGCTGATTTTGGCTTTCCTATTTAGATGCTATTTGTAATTTGTATTCAATTTGTTTTTTTTCACATACATATCGGTTAATGTGGAAAAGAAAATAGGACACACGTACAATGGCCAAAAACCACAATCACACGACACAATTCACCAGGAAACCTCACAAGAAAAACGATAAAAGGCAAAAGGCAAACATGGAAAACTTTTGGAACTCGGGATAGCCTGACTTGGTACCGGAACTACCAAGATACAGCGGTAGGGTTAAACCGGTTTATGGGTACCCAAACTTTCAACTTTCTCTGTCCTGTTTCGCTATAAATTAATAAACATACAAATGAACCCCAATACAGGTAGATTACTAACTCCAAGACCACAATCTTTACATGCAAAGAACAAGACAAACGTTATTTAAAAAAGATTGTTCGAGGAGTGCTCGCCACTAAACTGCCGGATAGCTCGAGGAACCTAGTTTGCTGGAAAAACACTGTTGCACTTCGAAATAAAAACCAGATTCAAAACTCACCAAAGAGCTTGGTAAAGAATTATCATAGATTTCAGTAGACATCGGCAGTGTCAATGAGAGGCCAGTATACCTGTAATATCTTCAGGTCATTGGATCCTAAAGCGAAATTAAAGGAATCATAAAGAATACTCTGTTAATGTCCCTTATTACGAGAGAATGTAAGTTATGTCCCAATTTTTTCTGGATTTTTTATCAGTTTTTGACATTTTTAACAACATATCCATAAAAACGAGGACGAAAAATACCCTTAACATCTTTGAATTTATGGTCTTCCAAACGTTTTGATTTTATCTCCACTGAGGAGACATAAGATGTCGAAATGCTCATATGTAGAAACTCAATTCACAGTTCCTTCGCTCAATTTCGGAATATTTATTTTATGTTTGGTTCATCAAAAAACTTGAAGTTCATATGTAGCATGTGTGGGAAATATTTTCTCTTACGTTCGTGTCTCTGGTTGCTGTTATGAGAATGCCCTGTCAAGGCAGGATAGTCAGGTTATAATAAAGAAAATCTATCAGCGAACCAAAGATAATATTACAATGTGCATTAAAAGGCCACTTTAAAATTTTTAATTTATCATAAGGGTGAGTACGGAATAAATAAGAAGAAAATGTCAAGAAGCGATATCCATACGTTCGTGTCTCTGATCGCTGTTATGAGAATGCCCTGTCTATGCAGGATAGTCAGGTTGTAATAAAGAAAATCTATCAGCGAAACAAAGATAATATTACATGCATTGAAACGCAACTTTAAAATTTAAAATTTAACATAAGGGTGAGTACGGAATAAATGAGAAGAAAATGTCAAGAGGCGATATCCATAGGTAAAAAAGACAAATAATTCAAAAATTATCCGCAAAAACCTAACCACAAGGGTCCTGACCTCATAGAGGCATTTTAAAGGAAACAGTTTGTTACATCGGTTTGTTAGGGGCGCCAACCCTCTCCTTCTATTGAAAAACCATAGACAACAAAAGACGTGTCCTTCCCAAGACGTAGTAAAAAATGACTTTTGATCATGGACCGAAGATAAACTTCGTTCTATATTAGAATAGTTTCACCCCGGTTTTATACTCTAAAAACGATTCAAGTTGCAGCTGTTTTCACTGGCAGTGACCGTCATATGCTTAACTAGACTGTATTATATGCTGTGTTTTTCTGTAAAGTACGTTTATTTACACAAACATTCGTTGACATAATTATATATGATATTTTTTCTTGCGTTTGGCAACCGATACTGACACATGACCTTCACATTCAAAGTGTAGATTTATTTGATTAATATACTCAAGTGTCACATAAAATAAATTTGTAGTTCGTTCTATTTTACATCCCTTTGGTCTCCTACAGAGATGGCGTGGGCAGTGTGATCTGTCTGTAATATCTGTACATTCGAAGAACAGCCAAATCCCTCGGAAGGAAGGCAATCTCGATACTCATTTCTCTAATTCTAACCCCGTTGGGTTCCTACGATAGACCGTTATATTTTAATTTTTAGGCTCTGCATTAGCGTAAATATTCGCAAATTCGGGGAGATGAACAAGTTTCCACGTTGACTGAATTGATAGACAGCTTATTTGTTCATTTAACTAACAGTCTGCATTCTCTTTCACTTTGTGTAAGAGAATCCATGGTACTTGTTTTGCTTTAAAATAAGAATTAGAGTGAGTACCGATGAAAACCCCAACATCTTATTTGGGCTTCGTTTTTATGGTATATTAAGGACCGATCTATGCTGAGCGCCCCCATCAAAATGTGAGCTATTTCAATTTTTGGAAAATGAGACTTAGAAAATGTTTTATTTTTATTCGGTTTTGAAGCTGGTATAATCTGCACTGATGAGACTTGTTGTCGAAATGGCCATATGCACCCTAACAAAAAAAATCATGCAACAACTCACTACAACAACTCGTCTTCAAATCATGATTTGGTCATGAGTTGAAGGTGAGAAAATTTCACATGCAAATGAGCCAACAACTCGTTCATTTACATATGCAAATTTTGTAATGGATCATCTTCAGATCGCTTTAAAATCGTAACCAACTCGTGTAACAACTCATAAACAACTCGTGTCCATGATTTCATACCGATTTGTTGGAATGCAATGGATCGTTTTCAAGCCACTAACAAATCGTTAACAACTCATGAACAACTCGTTTCCATGGTTTCATTACAATTTATTGGGATACAATTGATCCTTTTCAAATCGCCTAATAAATCGTGAACAACTCATAAATGTGTACACATACAATAAATATATGTATCTTATATATGATTTTGTTACACAGACATGCGTATAGATATTTTTATGGAATAAAATATTTAATTTGTTGGTTATTTTTCACTCCAGTATTTAAACTTTGAGTTTTGTACATTTACATGTGAATGCGGATATTCACATGTTCATTAACATATAATGTGTTATAGAAGTTAATGTATGTGATGATTAAATAAACAGACTTTTCTGTATATTTTTGGCATATCATATAATACCAATTACATATTGCTCTTGAAAAATTCATAATTCAGTGAAACATTCAGAAATCTCAAATGCACCCAATTAACTGCTGATGATAAAGGGCTAAATTTTGTTCTGATATAAAGCGGTATTACAAAAAAATCAACAGATCTACCTATCTTACATACTGAATTTCGCTATAATCTATTCCACACATTACAAAAAACTTGTATTAGAGACTTAATATCCCATTTAATTTTACAAACAAACTAGGCCTGCTGAAAACTCTTTCATATGTTTGAAAATGCACAGGAAGTGACCTAAACTAAACTTGAACAATAAATGAAAAGCTTTATTTGCAACAAATCGCTACCATATCATGTTACATAACATCACAATTTTATGACAAGAAATTGCTTTGAAATCAGGTTCCTTTCTCCCGCAAAGTCAATAAATCATGAACACATCATTTTATCACATGAGTAATGTTATCAAATCGTTTTCAACTCGTTTTCGGTTATAACTTAAGTTAAGAACTCATCAACAAATCGTTCCATCACATGAAACAAGTTAACAAATCGTTTTCAACTCGTTTTCATTTGTAAGCAAAGTTAAGAACTTGTGACCAAATCGCTGTTTTAAGTTTCTGAAACTTTAATAAATCGCTTTCAAATCGTTGAGAGATCATAGATGTCCTTTTCCTTGGTACGAGTTGTTAACGAGTTGTTGAATGGATCATTTTTAAATTATGGCAATAACTCTTGAATTCGTGATTTGAAAGCGAGTTGAAAGCGATTTGATCATGGATTATTGAAAAATATTTCTGTTTGGGCAGATAAATTAACTGCAATTTTGGGTACTTCATTGGAACAAAATTTGTTTTAAAAAAAAATGAAATTAATCATTTTGGCTTGAATCATCTGCCTGTGATGCATTATCTGTCAAGATTGTAAGGATTAAAAGTCTGCTACGCTTCCACTGGACCACGGTCGACATGTTATAATTTCGGTTAATTGGTATACTTAGGTGTCACATAAAATAAATTTGTAGTTCGTTCTTTTTTACATCCCTTTGGTCTCCCACAGAGATTGCGTGGGCAGTGTAATCTGTCTGTAATATCTATGCATTCGAAGAACAGCCAAATCCCTCGATGGGAAGGCATTCTCGATATTCATTTCTCTAATTCTAACCCCGTTGGGTTCCTACGATAGACCGTTATATTTTAATTTCTAGGCCCTGCATTAGCGTAAATATTCGCAAATCCGGTCAGATGTACAAGTTTCCACGTTGACTGAATTTATAGACAGCTTCTATATATAAATATATATATATATATGGTAGGAACCTAACGGGGTTAGAATTAGAGACATGAATATCGAGATTGCCTTCCCACCGAGGAATTTGGCTGCTCTTCGAATGCACAGATATTACAGACAGATTACTGCTCCCGCCATCTCTGTGTGAGTCCAAAGGGATGTAAAATATTCATGTCTCTAATTCTATCCCCGTTGGGTTTACCATAGACCGTTATATTTAAATGTTCAGGCCCTGCATTAGCGTAAATATTCGCAAATNATATATATATATATATATAAACTCACTTCTTCAGAAGTAATAAATTTAAATGAATTTAAACGAGCTATAACTTGCTGGTCCTTAATATTTTTCTTTGTAGACTTGTACTTGCCTTATGCCCATTTATCCATCCGTAACAAAGTAAAGTCCTTATCTTTTGAATCACAAGTAGAAGACGGATGCGATTTTGTCCAGAGGTGGACTTACCTCGACCTAAATTTCATGCATGAATGACTCAGATTTAAGCTTTTGCTAAAGCCTAGATCTGAGATACTAGAACAGATAAATGAATAATTTTTCGTCGGTAGATGCGTCATTCGGGCAGCCATTAGGTTTCTGATTAAAATTATGACACTTTGACCTACATTTCATGATGGGTGATTCAGGTTAAAGGTTTTAAAGCTATATCTATACCATGGTGAGCTTTTGCCATCACTTTGTGTATAGCGTCCGTCTTCCGTCCGTCGTAAACTTTTCATTCAAGATTCTTCTCCTCTGAAACCCCTGGGCCAATTGGAACCAACTTAGTCACAATAGTCCACAGATGGCCGCAAGCAAGAAACACCCTATGGTTAAATGTTAAAACAATTTCAAACCTAAAAATCACATGCTTGGTACGATTTAATAACAAAAAAATTTTAAAGTTTTATTGCTCTTACAGAAATATGTAAAAAAAAATTAATAATGCAACTTGCACGATACATTAAATGGTTCTAATTATATATATGAAAACATTTTTCGGATTGTTTTTAATTTGAAAGTTGGATAAAATGAAAAAAATTGTTTTAAAAAGAGAGATAATAGAAGTAAGAAATGTAATAAACTTAATGTAATCATCTACCTATTTTATTTACCATTTCAGCAATATGTATTATAAATTATAAGGGGAAACCCCGCCATTTGTTTTTCTTTTTGAGTAGTGGACTCGGAATTTTTTTAAGTTTAGCAATATGTATTACCTAGATTATAAGTTCAACTTGTGCCTAAATCTTTTTTTAATAGTAGTCTGATATCCCTTGTGATGGATGATGAAGCTTTCAGTTGCCATGAAACCAAATAAGAAAACTGAAATTTTAGAGAAAAAAAACAGCATTCTGCTAACTTTTGTGTTTTTCTCTGCAATATGTAAATACTATATTATATGGAGAACACCTGTTCAAATATTTTTGATAAGGGCCTTGTAATGTCTTAATTTGATCAGTGTTTATTACAAAGATTATCAGGGAACCCCTGCCCAAATTATTTTGAAGGATGGTCGGAAATCCGTCTGTATGGATGATTTAAACTTATTTTATTGTCTAAACATGACAATTGGATTGGGCACAAATTATACAATTTAGAATTGCCCTTTCCAATAATTACATAATATACATACATAGACATAATAAATACAATTATTTCTAATATGCGTTTAAAAAATGGAGAGCAACAGAGTTGATAATAACGCTGAGAAAAGGTAAATAAAAGGTATTAAGAGTTAGCCCGGTCGTTCGACTGATTGAAAATAAAGTTAGTTTGTAAACCGTCCTGTTTCTTTAATATATGTTTGAACGTGACTAAAAATTAGTTGGTTGGTTTCCTGATCTTGTTCTTCCAACCCATAAAGTAAGATGGTCAGATTAAATGGAATATTAATTGACGAAATACTAGTAGTTAGTTTGTTTCGTTGAAAACGGAATTTTGGAGCAATTACTAAAAAAATGTTCTACTGACTTGTGGCTGCACCACATGCATAAGAAGCATTCTCAGATAAATTGCAGCGGAATAAGTAATAATTAAGAGAACTACAATGAATAATATTAATGACTCGTTTCCCAGTGTAAAAATGGCAAGGGGGTTTGGAATAATGTAAGTATTTTATTTTAAGTTTATTGACAGAAGTCGCACTACGCAACTGTGTATTAAGATCATTCCAAAGTTTTAGAGTGGATGGAAAAAATGAACTCTGATAAATATTTAGACGGCACAGAGGTACAGTAACATTTTGACTATTCCTCAAGCTGTATGGTGTTGTGTCTGAAACAATAGGCGGCATTAAATCATTTAAATATTCCGGACACTGACCGTTTGTAATTTTATAAAATAAAACAAGTTTTTGTTGCTCACGTCTAGCTGCAAGTGTTTCCCAGCCTGTTTCTTGATATAAAGAGTCTTTACTTGAGTAAGTAGTTAACCCTGTAACGATCTTTGTTAAAACAACGGCAGTAGAATACCGAAGGAACAAAGGGGTGATATTCACAAAAATCGAAGTCCAAAGACAGGGCAAAAACGAGAACACAGAAAACAATGACGTTAGTTGTTAAATATATGTTAAATATATTCGTTCTAAAAAAGTCCTGTTAAGTTGAAATATTAATTTTCGTAGTACGTCTGTATGGATAACACATTCAAAGAATTCTTCTCTGGTACAACATGTCCAATTATAATACAGCGGTACTTTGATGATACCTTCCAATAGAGGCATCCGGGAAGGTCCAGACCTCATTAAATATGGCTGCCAGCAGTAAAATAATTTAACATTTGACCATAAGGAAAACACACTTTAAGATCTTCTTGGAAACTAGTTGTCCAATTAGAACCAAACTTAGTCCCAATGGTCTTAAGTTGGTCCCTACATGTAAGGTTACTCATTTTAAAAGATGGTCGCCAGTGGGAGCATGGTTTACATTGGATTCCAGTTAAAGAATTAGGTCTCTGAAACCACTAATCAACTTAAAACTTAACTTGATCACAAAAGTCCTTAATTGGTGGAAAAAACATATTCTGCAAATCTTTTTAGCATATCAATTATATTTTTGAAGGACTTATTCAGATTAACAAACTGAATACACAAATGGGCTGTATTGGCCTGGCGAACCTTTAAAATCTGTCAAACAAAATTTTAAATGTGATGTGCATAACCAGATCTGATAAACAACATAGTGTGCATCAGGTGCATAACTAAAGGGACCAGAAGTTTTGAACGAGTTGCGGAGACAAAAAAATAGACGACGCAAGACGACCAGGACGACTACGTAAGACGACGGATATAGTAATCTAATCACCGTGTGTCGACTCTGAAAACAACAGAAGAGTCCCATTTTCAGACTATGTCATGAAACGTTTATGGTGAAGTATACATTGCTAAATTAATTTCCCTACTGGCTGCCATCTTGAATAATGAGTGGAACGGACTTCTGCAGGACACAATTTAAATTGAAATAGATGAAATGTTCATCTCAAACTGGCATATTATTATTTTTGATAGTGGTCGAATATTTGTTCCCCCATGGTGTCCATCTTGAGACCTGCAGAGAACCGTCTATGATACATTGTACAGATGGGTGCAGACGCAACGTTCCAAAAAGTGCACTTCGCGTTCTCTTAGCTGTCGCGAAGTTCATTCTTTTGGAATAGGTAGCTATTCCATGACAGGTATTATCGCGTTCACTACATTGGTATTTTTTTTTGCATTTGCTTATCCAAAAGAACGCTACGTGGAAATATATTTTTATTCCCTCAGCTATCGCTTAAAATTCGATCTAACTATATATATATAACATCGTTTTCAGGAGTGATCCTCGCAACAGCTTTCAAGTGCACTAAAATAAAAATATTGTCAAATATAAAACATGTCAGATAATATTTTCCCGCATCAAAAATGAATATAGACGTGTATACTAAATCTTTACAAATGACCAAAATAATTCATTTTTCAAAAAAAAAAATAAAATAATAATTACTTCTTATATTCTACGAAGAAGTTTTATATATTGCGATATAGCTTTTGTAAATCTTTATATAAATATGTTTGAGAAAGTTAGGTTTTCATTATGCGGTTTATACTAAATCTTTACAAATAACCAAAATAATTCATTTTTTAAAATGTTTTACTTTATCACATCTTTTGAAAGAAGTTTTATATAAGGCAATTTTGTGAAAAATACATGCGACAATTGAAATAAGCACCAACATATAATATCTCCCACTTCTGAGCTCATTTTTGACAAAAGATGTATGAAATTGGTATCGCGAGAAAGGAAAAAAGCTAAAATGCAAAATATTTCAGTCTTATAAGGTGATTTTGGAAAAAAAATACATATAAATGTTGTGTTTCGACAATTGAAATAAGCACCGACATATAATATCTCCCACTTTTGAGGTTAGTTTTAACAAAATATGTATAGATTTGGTATCGCGAGAAAGGAAAAAAGCTAAAATGCAAAATGTTTCAATCTTACAACGGATATGTTGTGTCACTACAATTGAAATAAGCACCTACATATAATATCTCCCACTTTTGAGGTCACTTTTAACAAATTCAATGATTATAAATTTGGTAATACGAGAAAGGAAAAAAGCTGAAATGCAAAATATTTCCATCTTATAAGGTAATTTTTGGAAAAATACATATAAATGTTGTGTCGCGACAATTGAAATAAGCACCGACATATAATATCTCCAACTTTTGGGTACATTTTTGACAAAAGATGTATAAATTTGGTATTGCGAGAAAGGAAAAAAGCTGAAATGCACAATATTTCATTCTTATAAGGTAATTTGGGTAAAAATACATATAAATGCTGTGTCACGACAAATGAAATAAGCACCGACATATAATATCTCCCACTTCTGAGGTCATTTTTGATAAAAGATGAATAAATTTGGTATTGCGAGAAAGGAAAAAAGCTGAATGCAAAATATTTCCATCTTATAAGGTAATTTTGGGGAAAAATACATAAAAATGTTGTGTCGCGACAATTGAAATAAGCACCGACATATAATATCTCCCACTTCTGAGGTCATTTTTGACAAAAGATGTATAAATTTGGTATCGCGAGAAAGGAAAAAAGCTGAAATGCAAAATATTTCCATCTTATAAGGTAATTTTGGAAATATACATATAAATGTTGTGTCGCGACAATTGAAATAAGCACCGACATATAATATCTTCCTTCTGAGGTCATTTTTGACAAAAAATGTATAAATTTGGTATCGCCAGAAAGGAAAAAAGCTGAAATGCAAAATTTTTCAATCTTATAAGGTAATATATATGGAAAAATACAATTAAATGTTGTATCACGAAATTGAAATAAGCACCAACATATAGGAGTTTCCGCGAAACCAATTAGTGACGTCACAATATCTAATTTACATATGCAAATGAGCATTTTTGGTTGGCAAAGCCGAAGATTTATCACTATATAGCAATGAAATAGAATTTTCAATCTTTCGTAACTTTTTTATTATATGCACGATTTTGGATCTGTAAAATGCATGTTAAACATTGAGATATTCATATTTTTTCTACCGATTTACTTTTTAATAAAAATAGACAAATATTTTTTCATGTGAATTTCAAAAATGTGAAAGTTACGAAAAATTATATGGTTTACAAAATACGCCAATTTCATATATATTAAAAATAAAAAGCTGAAAATTTTTACATCCTGTGAAAGTGTAAACATTCCATAATTGGGAACAAAAAGAATTATCCATTTATTTTGAATAACAAATTCTCACCAGTTAATTGAAAATGACATTTTTATTACCCTAATCAGTGACAACGATTTCTTGCCAACCAAAAGTAATTTTTTCAAGCTTGTGACGTCACGGCGGAAACTCCTATAATATCTCCCAGTTTTGATACATTTTTGACAAAGATGTATAAATTTGGTATTGCGAGAAAGTTTTTTTTTGAAATTATATATGAAAGCATGAACATAGGCCTCGATAAAATACCCTTTTTTGAAAGATTTATGAAGAATATAATGTGACGTTAGCATGGAATGTATAAATAAAACAAAGAAACGCTATAATTTATAATGGCATTTTGGTTTTAATTGATTATAAAAAATAGATTAAAAAGAGAATTAAGTCGTCGAGTTTTCATACTTTTTGCTTAAAGTTAATTTCGTCATATTAATATCACGTGTTTTGAACTGACCAATCGCTAAGAGCAATCCAAAGCTGCCACGAAGTTCACTTCAAATGCACTTTGCGATTACTCGCGATCGCATCTTTTTTTCAAGTGCACTTGAAAGTGGTCACAAGTTCACTCTAGGCTGTCATGGAATCACTTTCAAGTGCACACGAAGTGCACGCGAGGAACGCTTTTGGAGTGCACTTGGATGGAATGTTGCGTCAGCACCCATCTGTAATTAAGTTTGATTCTAACTAGTTTTTTGCGTTAAAAAGATTTTTGATTGTGCTTTCCATAGAGTTCAATGTTAAACAATGGCGACCATGTTGGACGACAATTAAAAGTCAGATCTGGAATTCATAAGAATATTTCATTCAAAGTGTTGTTTAAATCCATTCAGTTGTTCTCAAGAAAATGTTCTTTAAAGGAAAAGATAGACAAAGGACAGACGGTAGCCAGGTAAGTTTAGAAAATAAAAAGATGTTAATCATGCTGTTTGTTGTAAACGACATAAACTTATCACAGTAATGTTAAAACTGCTGTCATCATTCAAGTACATAAAAACTGACCCACTGGTCATATTTTGTATTTCCGTCAACTCTGTTCAATGGTAATTGACCCACCGGTTATTTTCAACGTTGAATATCGACCCACTGCGGTCATTTTCTGATGTTGAAAACCGACCATGTCGGTCAAATATATTTGTTACCACTGGCACATGCCTCTGCTGGAGGACTGTTAGTCCCCGAGAGTATTCACCAACCCAGTAGCCAGAACTTCGGTGCTGGGCGGAAATACCGATTTTATTTGAAAATTTGCAATTATATCTAAATTTAGAAAAAAATTGCTAAAAACTAAGGAATATCTCCCTCTCGCATAGCTGTGTCCTTAGCTGATTTTGACTTTTCTATTTAGATCCTATTTGTAATTTGTTCTCTGTCAGCTTTTACGCATTTTTCGTTTTATCGATTTACAGATGTTTTTATTTGATCTGCACTAAAGAGACATAAGTTGTCGAAATGTGCATATGCAGAAAGTAAATTCACAGTAACTTCGGAAAGTTGTTATATTATTTGTTACTTAGTGTTGTTTTGTTTTGTTTTTTGTTATTGTTTTTTGTTTTGTTTTTTTTGTGTTTTTTGTTTTGTTTTTGTTTTTTTGTTTTTTTGTTTGTTTTTTTTTTTTTTGTTTTCTGTTGTTTTATTTTGTTTTGTTTTGCTTTTGTTAAATTACACATTAATTCTAAAACATATAAATTAAAGCTTCCATTCGAATTTTCCCGCTGACTCACCACATGTTTTACACAGGGAAGAAAAGTTTTTCCAAAATTAAACTTAATTCTCTTTTTCATTACGCTGACTAAATAGAATGTGCCCCTTTCATTTGGCAGCTTTGCAGAATATTTATTTTTCCAGATAATTCAGCAAATGCCTGTTCTATTAAGGGGATATCATTTACAACATGTATATAGAAATAATAGGGATGAAATAAATTTTTCGTCATTTATGATACCTGATGATACCTCAGTTTTTGTACCGATTTACATTGTTAGTGCTTTAGTTTTATGGTGTTCTTGTTCATTTTTTTGTGTTAGTTTCGTCTTTGTGATGCTGTCTCAATTCGTGTTGGATATGAATTACCGTGATTTAGGATTTTTTATTTTGGAATTCCTTGTTCATCATTTTTGCTTCGGTATTCGTTTGCCGATGTTTTATTCAAGATCGGTGATCCCCAAATATTTTTCATGCAAATTGAAGGCAAGTACAATAGCCAATAATTTACCACATTAAACAAAATCTCTCAGATGTAACTAAAATAAATTTTATTGTTTTTTAAATTCGCAATTTTTTCCTACTATTTCAACTAAAATAGCTCATTTAAGTACTTGACAGATCTCATGCTTATATGGCAGGTGACCCCCCAATTTTATTTCATTCAAAATTTCTTATGCTCTAGTAACAAAGTGTAAAAATGTCAGGAAATTCTATTTCACAGTTTTTGCCCCCTCCCCCTTACTACCTTAGATGTAAATAAAGCAATGAAAATAGAGGGACGTGATTTCACTCATTCTAAAAACACACCTCATTCAAATTTGCAATATTATATTAATGAAATACAAATTAAATTCTGAGGCAGAAAATTCCCTCTCTCTCATAGATCATATCCGAGCCTGATATCTGGATTTACCAGACAAGTTTTCAAAATAAAACTTCTAGTCATGTAGAATACATTTCTGTACAATTTTATTTTATTTAGAGCACTCTAAATTTTCCCACCCTTCGTTGACGTTTCCACTGAAAGGCTAAAGGATATAAATACAGCTTTGTTGTTAAATCTTTACTTCTGGTTTTTGTTGGCAAAAATATTGATCATCTCCTAAATGCTTTACACCATAGCTAAATTTTAACAATTTTTCATATTGGCAGTATTTGGCATTGCACAATATCATGTTCTTCTTTCATAATTGATGATGTTGTTATACCAAATCTATTTAGAAGTATTTCAATTGAAATTTCATATGTAAGAAGGCTTGATATCATAGTTAACGGAAATTATGTCCTTAGCTAGCTGTCAGTAACTGCGAGCATTTGTCCGGACAGTACCTGTGTGTATTGTTTTATGTACTTCATTGTAAGGGTACTCGTCTTGATATGTTGGACTTTTTTTCTAGTTTGATTTTTACTGTGAGTCTTTTTGTGTATTTATTTTTAGCCATTCACCACACATAGGGGGAGGGTTTGGATCCAAGAAAACGAGTTTAACCCTACCGCGATTTTTGCGCCTGTCCCAAGTCAGGAATATGTTGGTCATTGGTTTGTCCTTGTCTTCTTATAAAATTTTAGTTTCTTGATATTCGGTTTATTGGATGTGGTTTGTTTCCATTGATTTATTCATTTTTTAACCTTTTTGGGGCCATTCAGGGCTTACTATATGGTGTGAGGTTCTCACTGTGTTGAAGACCATATGGTGACCCCTAGATGTTTTGTTTTTGTCGTTTTAACCTGGATATGGGATGCTGTCTCCTTGACATTCACCCCATTTCCTTTCTTTTTCATACATTTGAATTTTCAAGCCCCAACATATGCTATTAACTTCCTATACAACCTTTCTTTAAATTTCCATCAAATTTGGAGCATTTTAATTTTGCCCGCAATTTTTGGTTTCATGAGAATGGCGGACAATTTGAAAAATCTGAAAAACACCTGAAAGCACCGAGCTTGGGAAAGGGATTTTTATTCCTGTAAAGTCTTGCTAAGATTAGGTAAATGGTCTTCGAAAATTTGGTCGTAGAATATTACAGCGAGAAATAGAAGACGGAACATGGTAAAATTCAACAATGAACAAGTAATAACTGTGTCAAAATTCCCCTAAACAAACTCCCATGTTCGAGGGGTAAATAAGACAATTTTATGACCTACTGGACCTTTCTGTATTGCTTCCAAAAGAATGTAACGCTTTTAATTTACCCATATTTTTAACTTTTACTTAGTAACAACCATCATTTGTGACATTTTTTAAACCTCAAAATAAGTTTTATTATTCACATTTTTTTGTAACTTGAACTGCTTTTGATTTATCACCAATTTCTTCGTCTATGGTAACTGTTGCCATTTTAGAAAATTTAAACCCAAAAATAATTTCTACTTTCCCTAAACAGGCTTCTTTTTAAATTTCATGCAGTTTTGAGCACTTTTAATTTTCTCACCTTTCTTTCGATTTCCATGGCAAGGACCGTTTTTGAAAAAAAAAATTGACCCAAAAAAAGTTCCACACAATTTGTGCAATATTCCTTTACAATTTCATCCAATTCGGAGCACTTTTAATTTTTCCGGCTCTTTTCTGTTTCCATGGCAACAGCTGTCATTTTGAAAAATTTTGACGTAAAAATGTTCCACACAACTTGTACAATCCCTCTTTAAAATTTCATCCAATTTCGTTTGGGGGACTTAAAAAGATGAAATTATAGAGTATCATAATCATTCGGGATTAAATTTCCCTTCTGATGGTATTGACCAGCTTATATTGAAAACATAACAAAATTCAGCAATGAAACCAATAAATGTACTATAGCTTAATATACTCTGTCATCAAAAAGATTTGCTTGCAAACTCAGAAAGTCTCCAAACGGGTTCCTATATAGAAGTCCTCACCTGAATTGGAGATTGTCACAACCTGTACAAACTTTCAGAATTTTTACACTTCCAGTTTTGTATGCCTCATTTTTTTTTCCTTTTTTTTTGGAGTGGTCATTTTTCAACGATGGTCAGTATTCAACGCATGGGTTATCAAATTGAAAAAAATAAACCTTGAAATCTGACAGTTAGCCCGTTGAATATTGAGCTGAACAAAATTCAATGGCTTTGGGATCAATTTTCAACGTTGATTAAACGACCAAAAGGTCAACTTTCAACGGGGTCAAAATTCAACCTAACACCGGCACTAGCAAGAGCTGGCGGTAGACTTAAACCGGTTTATGGGTACAAAACTGCCACTTTCTCTAGCCCGTTTCCCTTTAGAATAATAAACAATACAGGTAGACTACTAACTCTAAGACCACAATCTTGAGACGGAAAGAATAAGACAATTCGCAATTTAAAAAGATGGGTCGATGAGTGCGTGCCGCTAAACTGCCGGCTAGCTCGAGGAACCTAGTCTGCTGGTTAAACATTGTCACACTACAGAATAAAAACCGGATTCAAAACTCCCTTAAAGGGTTGGTACAGATTCATAGCAGATTTCAGTAGACATCGGCGGTATCAGTGAGAGGCCAGTATACCTGTTATATCTTCAGGTCATTGAATCCTAAAGCCAAATTAATGGAATCATGAGGAATACTCTGTTGATTTCCTTTATTACGTAAAAACTGTAAGTTATGTCCTAATTTTTCTGGATTATAAATCAGTTTTTGACATTTTAACAACATTACCATTCAAAATGAGGATGAGAAATGTCTTAAGTAATCAGCTGTTTGTGAGTCGTATCCTATTTAGAAATCAAATTTTCGTATCCTGTATGAAACTTCTTAAATGTGTTTATCAATTTATGAAATCTGTAACCTTGTTGTAACCTGGATGAGATATAAAAGTTACATTAATTAAAGTCGACAAGAGTAGCACAAATGAATGCAAATCGTACTAGATGAGATTTATACATGGTGCATGGATTTCAAAAAGTTTTCATTTGATCTATAGTGAATTCAACAGAAACGTCGGTTCTTTGTTTACAATAAAATGAGAAATTTTAAAGACATGTTATG
>MJUU01069602.1:60009-85654 GCA_002080025.1 Modiolus philippinarum | reverse complement strand
TTGGGCGACTTAATAATAATAAGAAACGGTAGTAAAACAATAAGTCTCTCCAAACTCCGTTTGGGAGACTTAATAATAATAAAAAAAAAACACAGCAAAAACAATAAGTCTCCCCAAACTTCGTTTGGGAGACTTAATAATAATGAATAATAGAGAAACGGACAAAGAACAATATGTCGTCCCGACTACGTCAGGGGCGACATAATAAAAGATCGTATACAATAAAAGATACTTAGTAAAATAGGAAAAAACAATTTTGAAGAAATTTTTTTTTAATTAAACCTATTAAATATCTTTTTTGAATGATTGTATGAGGNCTAGAATATAATCCTTCGATTTTGATTTTTCTTGAAATTTTCCCAAGTCTTCTTCTTCATCAACAAAGACAGAGAGGATTCTGCTGTGCATGCGCAGGAGCACCTATAATCATTAATCACTAAAACTATTTTTAACTTCATATACTAAATAACTAAACCTCTTTGCCCCTATCAATAACTTGACTTATCCTACATATGGATAATTAAATTTGAATGAATAGTTTTATATTCTTAATATTGTATTATCAGTTTTACTACTGACTTAAAATTGACTTTTAAATGATGTAGACTTTTACTGTATATACACATTTGTTTAACATTTGTACATGTTTGTATTTTGTATTTATTGACGCACCTTCGTTAATACCCTGACGAATGGTGTCCCCGATGTAAAGGGATAGTAAACAGGAAAAATTGTAACATCACTATCCATGTTAGATAAATTTGTAATATTTATATGTTTATCATAAACTTTAGTACCAAGATGACCATTATCGTCAATGGGAGTAAAAACAAACTTACCGAACAAATTCACCACAAGCCAACGTCCATGAGGCAAAAAGATGAAGCAGGTGGAAACAACGGGAAAAAATGTCGTCCGTTATGGTCCTATCATGGTACAGGTATTTCAAAAGAAATGGCAATTTCGAGATACAAGTACAAAAAGTTTGTACATCTAGTAGTTTCTGTTGCTTGCTTTTTCCCTAATTTTGAAGGAAATATTAATGGGATTCATTAAGCAAAAGATTATTAATGAATGGAAAGAACAACGTTTACATGAATTGAATATATCTATAAGTGAGATTGAAAGATCTAAGATCTGTTATTTTATGAGCCTTTAAAGAAATTTAGTCTCCTAGGAAGTTGAATACAATCTACAAAATTTACATTTCAACGACCGAAATCTTTGTCTCATTGAAAAACTTCTGCATCAAGGGTTTAGATATCATAAATTGATAAAAACATTCTCTAAATTTTATTAAAGATACATTGACTTATTAAGAAAATTTGGTTCTACATGCAAGGCTCCTATACATCAGGGCATTTCACATCCAAACTTCTATGGAAATATCATTTACAAGGCGCATAAATTCAAAAATTGCCCTTCCAAACTTATTAATCTGTGGAACAAACCTATTCATAAAGGATATAAATACAGCATTGTTGTTAAATCTTTACTTCTGGTTTTTGTTGGCAAAAATATTGATCATCTCCTAAATGCTTTACACCATAACTAAATTTTAACAATTTTTCATATTGGCAGTATTTGGCATTGCACAATATCATGTTCTTCTTTCATAATTGATGATGTTATACCAAATCTATTTAGAAGTATTTCAATTTCATATGTAAGAAGGCTTGATATCATAGTCAACGGAAATTATGTCCTTAGCTAGCTGTCAGTAACTGCGAGCATTTGTCCGGACAGTACCTGTATGTATTGTCTTCATGTTTTATGTACTTCATTGTAAGGGTACTCGTCTTGATAAGTTGCACTTTTTTCTAGTTTGATTTTTACTGTGAGTCTTTTTGTGTATTTATTTTTAGCCATTCACCACATAAAGGGGGGGGATTGGATCCAAGAAAACGAGTTAAACCCCACCGCAATTTTTGCGCCTGTCCCAAGTCAGGAATATGTTGGTCATTGGCTTGTGTTTGTCTTCTTATAAAATTTTAGTTTCTTGATATTTGGGTTATTGGATGTGGTTTGTTTCCATTGATTTATTCACTTTTTTACCTTTTGGGGCCATTTAGGGCTTACTATATGCTGTGAGGTTCCTCACTGTGTTGAAGACCATATGGTGACCCCTAGATGTTTTGTTTTTGGTCGTTTTAACTTGGATATGGGATGTTGTCTCCTTGACATTTACCCCATTTCCTTTCTTTTTCATATTTAGCCGCAAAGAGCGGCCAAAGACAATACAGAAAAAGATAAACAGATCATCGGTGTACAAGTGTGATTATAAACCAGTACTAATCATCGGTGTACACGTTCGATTAGAACCAAGAGTAGAGGAGCTAATAGGCTAAAAGACAAAGATCAACAGAACATGGGTGTACACATGTGCTTAAAACCAAAAATAGAGGAGCTAATGGACTAAACAGAAAAAAGATAAACAAGTCATCGATGTATATTTGATGTTAGAACCAAGATTAGAGTAGACATTTAAAGTGGATAAAGTTATAGTTAAGGTCCACCAGATTGCTGATATAGTTCGAGGAAACAGGCTGCTGTCATAATTCGGGGCCAACAGGTTGTTTATAGTTCAGGTCCATTGGTTGCTGATATAGTTCAGGACCGACCAGATGCTGATCAAGTGCAAGGCCAACTGGTTTCTGATATAGTTAAGGTCCAACTAGTCACTGATAAAATTCAAAGTCAACTAGCTGCTAATGTTGTTTAGAACAAAAAGGTAACATATAAAGCGCATGTCAAAATCGGCAACTGATAAAGTTAAGGTCGAATCGGTTCAGGTCAACCGTCAACTGATAAAGCTAATGTCGAATCGGTTACCTATATAGTTCAGGCCCAACCGGCAACTGATATAGTTAATGTCGAATCGATTACCCATATAGTTCAGGTCAAACCGGCTACTGATATAGTTAAGGTCAAATTGGTTACCTATATATTTCACGTCCAACCAGTTACTTATACAGTAAAGGATCAACCGGTTGTCCAACCGTTTACTGATTGGTTCAGGTCTCATCGGTTGCTGCTTTATTCAGGTCCAACTGAATGCTGATATGGTATAGATCATGTCCAACCGGTTACTATTATAGTTCAAGTCTAATCAGTTTCTTATACAGTAATGGTCTAACCAACTGCTGATATATATTTATATATACTTTACTCTGATTCACATCTGCAGGACAGTGGTATGCAGAAAACCATTCATTCATCTCATCATAATAAAGTTCATCAGATCTAGCCGGTTACTTATATGGTCCAATCAGTTGTTAAAGTATTTGTACTTTAGTGCTTGAATTGATAGAGAAATAACCACTATATAAATTTCTTTAATGAACGTAGTAATTTGTTCATTTGAATTTTTGAATAGTGAATTTAGTAAATAATTCATCAAAATTTTATGAAGTTAAGATAGAATTGCTATTTAATTACCCCATAAAATTAATAACTATCTGAGCTAATTTAAATTAAATTTATTTACATATAAGCACATCTGTAGGCCTATTTGTACTTTATTGCTTTAATTTTACTTTCTCATTATCAATTGCTGATGTTTTTCGTCGATATTTGAAACTTGCCGTAAAGTACTTTTTTATTTATCCATTTATGATTATTCGATAAAGTAAGTGAGAACCGAACCGTCAATCAAAAACGATTAATCCAAGGACAATGGCAACATCGGAAACAACAAAGAAACAGAGACACAACATGAGTACGGCGCAGAAAAGAAAAGTTAAGACACACACACACAAAGATGAACAACACGGACCCAATAAAAAGACATGGATGAGATCAGGTGCACCGGTAGAGTAAGCATCTCCTGCTTCTTATGAGACACCCGCCGTGTTGAACATGTCAAATCCGATAGAGGAAACAACAATTTTACTTTAAAGGGAAATTTCTGTTGTCATCTGGGAAACAGATATTCATAGCGGTCCACAAGATGGTGATATCGACGGCAAACTTCTGGAGGGATGACTTCAATTTTTGGGTAACATACCCTTGTTTAAGTAGCCTTTTTGTGAGCAACCGGGCTCTATCAAGAAAGTCACTGTATCGAACCCCGGCTCTTGAATAGCGAATGAGCTGGGACATGTAACTTCCGTATTCCGGCCCTGTTGAGATGTTGCTACAAAGAAAAGGGAAGTTGACTATTGGGAAAGTGAAGTCATCGCAGTTGTCGTACAGCTCAGTTCAAGCTCTGTTGTCAATTTCAAGATGAAGGTCAAGGAATGAGGCCGATGTGGAAGTGTCTGTAGTATCCTTAATTTCGATCTCTTTTGGATAGATCAGATGAAGAAAATCGCCAAACCGGAAGCTAAAATTGAAGGATTGGGTAAGTTTTTATCCTTATTTTGAAGACGTTCTGCTATAAATTCAGCCTCATAAGAATCGAGAAACAGATCTGCTAGGAGAGGTGCACAGTTGTGCCCATAGGTATTCCGATAGTCTGTTGAAAAACAAGTCCTTCAAACTGGGCAAATATATTGTCGATCCGTAACTCTAACATTTTAATCACTTCTTCCCCTGTAATTTGTTTTAAAACAGACCATTTTCCATTCCTAGAAGAGTACAAAAAGAGCAAATAATCTCTTCAGGTTTTTAAATTTCCAGTTTCTTTAGTATTAGTTTTATTGTTATTTTTCTATTTATTTACTTTTTCGTTTTGGTGACACATACGTCATTCAGACTTAAATATGACTAGGGCTACAAATCAGAGTAAAAATCAGACGAGGAAAAACCTAATATTCTTGATTTTTGTGCGGGTTCCAGTGCACTTTTAATAGAAAAACTAAGTGATTAGCTTCATCATCTTTTCTTAAAGTATAAGTACAGTGCTGTGTACTTTTGTTTGAAACCGTAAGTCTTGTATTTAGTCACAACACTACCCTTACGCCTAAATCATAGCTTATCTGATTATTTCTCTCCGACACTCATGTCTTAAACTGAAATTTCGAGATAATCGTTGTCCCTGATATGGTTCTCCAATTATGCAAAACAATATCAGTATGAATTTCCCAGCACCTGCGCAGAGTCGAGAATTTGTATAAATAATCGTTTAAGCCAATTAACCCTAGTCGAATACGGATGTAACGCCAAAATCAGATGAATGAATCTTTTTACAATTGATTTCACAGAAATATTTGTATTTTTTACTTTAAAAATATTTAAGAAGGTTGCTAACCCGAGATCAGCAGGAATCTTATTCCATTCTCTGGTTGAAGAAAGAAAGAAGAAAGAAAATAAGATGACAAATTTAGCCCTCTTCTCCGTCCAGGTTAGGAACCGAATTCTGGAAAGGAATGTAATCGTAATTTTGGGGAAACTACACGTGTAGGGATAATCTAGATTTCATTTCGTTTTACAGGTAGAAGGTCAATTTCGTACAACTAAATCTATATACAGGAGGTTGGTGATTATTTCTTCAAAGACCATGCCTTCAAGTCGGTTCTGTAGCCTTTAAATATGCTAGCCAAGGTCACTGATGTAGGAGGTTGGTTCCACATGTTCCAATTTCTGATGATTCATGGAAAAAATTAATGGCGATACACGTCTTTGTTGATTCTTTCATGGAAGAGGCGGTTTTCATCTCTCGTTCTCCGGTTCCTTGACTCTAGTATGCCATGCTGGATCAATTAAGCATGGATAGTTGGTTTCTTCCGTCTGTCTCTAAGGTCTCTCATTCTTATCCATGCGACGTAAATTATATACAAAATACCGAAGTTTTGTGTATTTAGTTTCTGCATATGCGCATTTTAACAACGTATATTTTGTTACTTATGTCTCTTCAGTGCAGATCAAATCAAAACATTTGGAAATCCATAAAGCGAAATATGTGTAAAAGGTAATAGAGAATAAATTACCAATAAGATCAAAAAAGGAAAACCAAAATCATGTTACGACAGGGCTATGCACGAAGGAGATGCTTCCTTATTTCTAAAATAAAATCTGGTTCCTGGCCAGCAACAAAGTACTGGCTACCATGGGTTGGTGAATACCCTAGGGGAGTAACGGTAAACCAACAGTGACAATGGCCCAGTGGTAGTAATTAACAAAATACCGAAATTACTGTGAATTTAGTTTCTTCATATTATATATACTTTTCTGTGTTGTGATTCAGTGAAGGACAACACTCATATTATTTAAGTCGTCAGTATTAGTTGTGTCTTTTTCTCGGGCAATGGATGACAGCAACAATTTGCTAGTTAGTTTTATGTTTGTTGACGATCCCTCAGCTAGAGGGATAAATAAATACATATATACTAGTATATCGTGGTTCAACACCCAGTAATAAATCTCTTTTAAAACGGTGCTTGCCGATGTAAGATGAAATAAACAGTACATAAAATAAACGCCACAAAAACTAAAGCACTTACAGTGTGAACCCCTTAAAAACATGAGTGTCGTCAGGTGTTTCAGAAGGATAAATGGTGAATAAAAGGAAAGGGAGTAAATGCACATGAGACAAAGTCTCTATAAAACAAGCNTACCTCATAGTAAGTTCAAGACGGCCACTAGCACCGGTTTAAGCGGAATTCTTTGCTAATTGTCGAGCAACGCTACATCCATTTCTTCATTGGTCATGGGTTCGGGATTGTCAACAAACATCAATTAAACTGGCAAAGTGCTATTACAATCGCTATCATCCTTTGCCCGACAAAAGAACTAGTGTCTTAAGTTAGTGGACGATTACAACATATAGACAAACACAGGGCACTCATCAAGTCTAATGTAAGAAAACTTGGCGTTATAAAATAGCGAGATGTGGACACTTTAGGGGTAGACCTGGGGTAAGAGGAGATAACTCTGTTTTTTCCCTTTTTTATTATTCACACAAACCAATAGAATCATTACAATAGGTATTATCAAAATTTTAAAATTGTAAAAATTTTTTCCACACAGCAATTAATTATAAATTTTTAAATGAAAACAAGTACCCAACATTCAGTTATTTATAATGAGTGCATTTTAATCTACATTTTTGCAATGATGTCCAAAGGAAATGAAATATGTAAAAGTCGGATTTCTTCCAAGGGAGGTAATTCATAGCACAGATTCAGCAATGTTATTGATTTTTTCTCATTTTATTCTAAATTAAGAAAATGGGACGATAGAATTTTCTAAAATTTTGATATATCTTACATATACTAGTTTTCTTTTTATTCTCAGTTTTTGGTGAATATTAAACGACAGAATTTTTTACAAGAAGTGTTTAATAGTGATCAAATTAGAGTAAAGATATCAGCCTATATTATTCAGAACAACCATGTATTTCAGTTTAAACTATTCAAATTTACTATCATTATTCATCCTTACTTTCACACATGTCTAAACTACAGAATTTTGCATTTGAAATAATTTTAAATCAATTACAAATTTAATTAGAGCCCAATTTATACACCACAATCAAGTCCCGAGCGGACGAAATAGGGTATCTTTGATGATCATTAAACATAAAACGGGACTGTAAAAATTGTTGAAATTGCTTAAAGTCGACATGAACATGTCTAGTTTTAATGCTATAAAATTTTAAGAAAATTAAACGAGTGGAAAATTTTAAGCCTACCCAGGTCTACCTCCTTAAAACAGCTGGTCTGGATTAAATTTCGAAATTACATGGATTTTGTTAAAGACATTAAATTTTTAAGCAATGGAACAACGATTTTTTTTTACCCCGCCACACGTAGTGGCGAGGTATTATGTGATATCATCAGTCGAGTGTCCGTCCGTCCGTCCGTCTGTCCGTCCACCGAAGGTTTCCGACTGATAACTTGTAAAAGAAATATCATAAGGTCTTCAAACTTGGTATGTTACTTGTTTACCACAAAACTCAGTCCAAGTTCGATTTTGGGTTCAAAGTACCAAGGGGTTCAGGAGTTAAGCCCCATGAAACTTTGAAATTTTGCAAATATAAGGGTTTCCGACTGATAATTTGTGAATGAAATAACATAATGTCTTCAAACTTGGTATGTTAATATAATTGTTTACCACAAAATTCAGGCCAAGTTTGATTTCGAGTTGAGAAGTCTTAAGGGATTCTGGAGCTATGCCCCTTGAAACTTTGAAATTTTGCAAACTTTAGGGTTTCCGACTGATAACTTGTGAATGAAATAATATATTGTTTTCAAACTTATTATGTTACTTGTTTTCTACAAAACCCAGACCAAGTATGATTTTCGGTTCAGAGGTCCAAGGGGTTCAGGAGTTATGCCCCCTGAAACTTCGAAATTGTGGGAATTTTAGGGTTTCTCTTACTGTCTTCAAATTTGGTAGGTTAGTTGTTTTCCATAATACACAGGCCAAATATAAATCGGGTTCAGAAGTACACAGGGATCTGGAGTTATGCCTATTGAAACTTTGAAATTTTGTGAAACTTGGCGGGGTATCATGTAATCCACCATTACTTTTTTTTTAATTTGATTTTGATGTCAAAATGCTGCCTTCAACAATGAGCATTGCTCTTATCTCATAGTGGATTACGGATTACTGGTTTGAGCGGAATTCACCTGTTTATTTATCTGATCGTAGATTTGGGATCGTCAACAAAAAATTAAACTGGCAAAGTGCTCTTACAATCATGTAAAGCTTTCTTTAAAGCTTTTCATGGCTATTGATACCTAACCGTAACCCAAATTGAATAGCTCTGGAGAAAAGAAACTTCTGATGAAGACATTAAATTTTTAAGCAATGGAACAACGATTTTTTTTTTACCCCGCCACACGTAGTGGCGAGGTATTATGTGATATCATCAGTCGAGTGTCCGTCCGTCCGTCCGTCTGTCCGTCCCGCGATGGTTTCCTACTGATAACTTGTAAAATAAATATTATAAGGTCTTCAAACTTGGTATGTAACATGTTTACCACAAAACTCAGTCCAAGTTCGATTTTGGGTTCAGAGGTCCAAGGGGTTCTGGAGTTATGCCCCATGAAACTTTGAAATTTTTCAAACATAACGGTTTCCGACTGATAACTTGTGAATGAAATAACATACTGTCTTCAGACTTGGTATATTAATTGTTTACCACAAAACTCAGGCCAAGTTTGATTTCGGGTTGAGAGGTTTTAAGGGGTTCTGGAGTAATGCCCCTTGAAACTTAGAAATTTTGCAAATTTTAGAGTTTCCGATTGATAACTTGTGAATGAAATAATATATTGTCTTCAAACTTATTATGTTACTTGTTTTCTACAAAACTCAGACAAAGTATGATTTTCGGTTCAGTGGTCCAATGAGTTCTGGAGTTATGCCCCTTTAAATTTTGAAATTGTGGGAATTTTATGGTTTCTCTTACTGTCTTCTAATTTGGTAGGTTAGTTGTTTTCCATAACACACAGGCCAAGTATTATTTTGGGTTCAGAAGTACACATGGATCTGGAGTTATGCCTATTGAAACTTTGAAATTTTGTGAAACTATGCGGGGTATCATGTAATCCGCCATTACTATTTTTTTAATTTCATCTTGATGTCAAAATGCTGCCTTCAACAATGAGCATTGCTTTGATCTCATAGTGGGTTCAAGACGGCCCCGGCACCGGTTTGAGCGGAATTCACCTGTATATTTAACTGATCGTAGATGTGGGATCGTCAACAAAAAAAATAAATTGGCAAAGTGCTCTTACAATCATGAAAAGCTTTCTTTAAAGCTTTTTACGGCTATTGATACCTAAGCGTAACCCACATTGAATTGCTGTGGAGAAAAGAAACTTCTGATGATAAAAAAAGTCGCAAATGCTATCAATGACGCCGGGGCAAAAACTGGCTCATATTATCACGGAGTGGAAAATCTGGACTGATCCAGTTTTTCCCCTCAAAAGTTTACAGGGGAAAACTGTAACATTTCTATTTTGCCGAGTGGAAAATCAGGATCGATCCAGAATTTCTCTCCGGAAAGACTAGCATGGGGGGAAATGGCTATATGACACCGGGTCGTTTTGTATTTACTATGTGAAAGACCTCATGATGACTTCGAGATGAAGAATAATAACTGCGTTTTTGTTTTGTCTTTCTCTAGACTTTGTCCCATGTGCATTTACTCCATATCCTGTCACTGTATATCTAGACCCTTGATTGTTCGTATTATACTGACGGTTTGGTTCTCTCTTAACTTGAACATTTCAAGTACTCATTGCATATAATTATGAAGAATAAAAAAGTCTAAATTACTTAATTTTCATTATAAACAGTAAATTTTGTTATGCTGTCACGTGATTCAACGGTTAACTATCCCGGGGGTGTAGGGTGTGTGCCAAAAATTCGGATATAGTTTTTACCATCAAATATATACATTTGGTGTGTTTTTACACATATTGTATATTAATTTGAATAAGGAAAAATGATTGATATAAATTTGGGTATAAAAATGCAAAAATGGACAATAATTTATGAGACAATATTATTCCTGTTCATTACTTTCTTTAAATGTACAATATTTCATGTTTTTCATCCTTTGTTTTTTTTATGTTTCAAAATTTTTATCTTAAAACAATGGTATATAAATATATTCCGATCCTTAATTTAGTGTTGTTATATAAATTCGGGGCATGTTTTTGAGATCAATTTCGCACACCCCTACCCCAAAAAATATACCAAATTGAAAAGCCATAATCAAAAAATGCATTTTATGTCGAATGTATAAAAGGTAAAGACCTGTAAAATTCAACAAATCATAATATCCTTTTATTCGGAAAGCACATGTTTTCAATTTGATCAATTAACAGAATAACAGAAAAGTTATCATTGAGTATATCACAACAGTCTAAAAATTGGAATGGTCAGATTTAAACAGTTCTAAGGTTTAATAATATTGTATGAAAAGTGAGATTTTACCTAGGGAAATTCATTTTGAATATACCTTCTCTTTCACGCAGCATTTAGAACATATCCCAAATGTCAAATGTTTTAATAAGTAGATCACATGCAAAGGTCAAAGTCACAAATATTTAAGTTTCAGATTAAAAGTCTTGCAACAAGAAAAAAAAAACATTTGAAATACAAAAGCAAAATGTGTTACAATTCAGAAAAAGTTACATAATTTTAAAATCATGAGGGCAAATCTCCTTGTATTTATTGAAATCTCTAGCCAAAATAATTATATCTTTCCTGTTCTGTCACTATTAACAACCCAAACGATAATTATTTTAGCTTTTTAAATACAAGACCAGGGTCACGTGCTCTAATAGATGCGCATATTAATTTTTGAATCCCTATCATTTCATTGTTATTTTCGTGCCTGTAGTTTCTCTAATGACTTTTTCAACACAACAAATTTTTGTCTCAAAAACTTATACTCGAACAAAGGTTATGTTCAATCACTATTGTAACTGTCACTAGAGGAGAAAATTTGGTATTTTGTTATGTATTACTCTGCTGGAGGACTGTTAGTCCCTAAGGGTATTCACCATCCCAGTAGCCAGTACTTCTGTGCTGGCCCGAAACCCATTTCATTTGAAAACTTGCAATATCTTAATTTACCAAAACGTTAAAAACTAAGGAGCACCTCCCTACTGCATGGCTCTGACCTTAGCTGATTTTTGCTTTCTTTTTTGGATCCTATTGGTAATTTGTTCTCTATCAGCTTTTACATATATTTTGATCTATGAACTTCGAAATGTTTTATTTGATCTACACTGAAGAGACAAAAGTTGTCGGAATGTGCAAATGCAGAAACTAAATTAACAGTAACTTCGGTATTTTGTTATTTTTTACCACTGGACCAATGCCTCTGCTGGTGGACATTAAGTCCCCGAGGGTAATCATCAACACAGTAGCCAGTACTTTGATGCTGGTCTTAAACCGATTTTATTTGAAAACTTGCAATATTTAAATTTACCAAAAAATTAAAAACTAAGGAATGTCTCCCTCCTGCATACCTCTTTCCTTAGCTGATTTTTGCTTTCCTTTTTAGATCCTGTTTGTAATTTCTTCTTTAACATATATTTTGGTTTATGGATTTCCAAATGTCTGGGTAAATGTCCCCAAATCTTCTATATGGAGGGCAAACAAATACAACAGAAGTTGAACATTTTATAGTTGTTTTTGATCCTGAAGTCCCATGATGTCTTTCATACCAATCATGAAGTCATACCTGTCATGTAGCCATTATTGGAGAAAACCCCCATAAAGGCTTTAAAAATGAAAAGTAAAATTTGAAAATTTAACGCAATATTATAAGATTAAGAAGAAATGAATAGCTTGAATGTGACAATGAATCACATTAGAGCATTAACAGACAACAAAATCTACCATCAGACCCCTAATAACCCTTTTTGAGGAATTTACATTTTAAGACATGTGACAAGACCCCATGGAGATTTGCAAAAGATGACAGGTATGCACGGAGCTCACATTCAACTGTAACTAATTCAAAATTGTGTGTCCCGAGTTCCTGTCTTTGTTTACGTTTGTCTTTTGTTGTTTTTTTTTCTTTGTGTTTTTTCTTGTGCAGTTCAATGGTACATTGCGGTATGTGACAGAGTTTTTTCGGCAATTGCAATGGTTTCCTGTTATCTCTTTTGTTCTATTAAAAAAATCCTCTATTGACTGATTTACTTGTATCCGAAGGGTACCTCCCGTACCAAATTTATAACATACAGACAGATTGTTGATTATGTGTACTTTTTATATTATTCATTACTACTAGTATTTTGCATCGTTTTCTCGTCAATTCCATCTATGCTTTCTGATTCTACAATTGTTAACACAAGCTAAAACTTTGACGATAAACATATTCCTTTTGTTTATGATTGCAAAATAGTCACGTTTTCAGGACATAAACAGTGTGGATATTTCATTAAGAGAACTGAAGCATACATTTAATACGGAATTACAAAGATAAAATCACGTTTTAACACATCATACATATTTTTAATTGAAAAAATGTATATCTGTTTCATGGGAAAATTATTTTCCTAGTAATTTTTAATAGTGTTTGTTCTTCAAAATCTAATAAGCGTAAACAATAGGATTTCAATGCATTTGATAAAAATCAATTGACGAAAGAAATAAAAAGAGTACGTTTACACACAGCAATGTCCGTTTGATTGCGAATACTGAGTATTCTGAACATAAAACTTTTCCATCCCGTAACTCGTGTAGAAACAAACTTTACAGTAAATTCTTCTTTTTTTTCATTATTATTATTATTTTACTTTGTAAATAACAGTATCATAACATCGTGAGTTTACATTATATATGTAAAATGGACTTTACCGTAGAATAAGTGAGCACCGAACTATCAGAATAAAAACGATTAGTTCAAAGACATTAACAAAATACAAAAATACCATAGTTGCAAAACGAACGGTTTTAGTTATGCTGTACACGTGTTTCAAGGAGTAACCTCTCATCAGCAGCATTCAAATCAAATAATATGGAAAGCCATAATCGAAAACTAGTCAACAAAGAAGTACTCGTTACAAAAAATATCGAAATAAGTAACCAAATCCAGTACTAAGGACATCCACCGAGTGCCATATACGCAGTGAAGCCGTAGTATTTTTTAGGGGTTAACATCGGAAGCACAAAGATATAGTCCATGGGCTGGAACAACCCCCTGTGCACCCCCACTTCCCAACCCCACCCATTTTTTAAGTTTGCTTACATCCCCTCTTCAAAATAAAACATGTTAAAACGAGCATAACCTGAAGGCACTGGTGGAACAGGGCCCATTTTCTGACTCACCTAACGAAATTTTGGAAAATTTCGTTTTTCGTTCAAGTTTTTTTTAAGTTGCTTCAAAATGTTTACCAAATGCTTCCCAGTTATAAAAACGATGTATCAAATGATTGCTTATTGTATGAGCTTTATAAAGAACCCAAATTTTTACTATTTCTATGCCCAATACGTTCCATAGCGCCATTAAACGTACCCCTACCCCTATCAAAAATTGACGAAAATATTTTCATTGAAATTGCGTAAGTTTGATGGTCTAAAGAACCCAAAGTGCATCTCAATTCCCAATTCTGAAAATTGTTTTTAGTTTTTCAATCTACTTTCTTGAAAATAAAACATGTTTACATAATGTTAACATATTTTTAATGACCAAAGTTTCATTTTCAAATAGACCAAAATAAATGGATCTTTGAATATTTCTGATTTTGACTAAGTTTTGTCATTCTTTTGCCTAATATTACTTTTAAATAAGCAAATATCATTTAATGTAGGTATCAAATGATGTCTGTACATATATATGATCAAAACATACTCATGTTTTACTTTCTTGTAAAAGAATGCATTTTATATATCACGATATGCAATTTTAACACCACAGTATGGGTAAAATTGTATATTTAGGCCGATTTTCGTGAAAGCATTTTGGAATTTGACAATATTCAAAGTTGAATTGTTGTATAACTGTCCATAAAACACGCATGTGATCTTATTTGTGATATATGGGAGTCTCTGTGTATTTTGGTATTTGAAATGATATGTTAGTGGACCTTAATACAATGTTTAAGCTTTTTAAGTTTAATTAAAATGAAATAAATTGTGTTGAATATTTGTATTAAGGGTAATATGTTTGTAATTTATGAGACTGTAGTTAGTCTAAAATGCTTGGAAGCATATGTTCTAATGACTTAAATATAATGAAAGGATATTTATTCAACAGTTCCAAGTTTATCAATTTCATGAAGTATTTGCATCTCAAAGTCAAAACAGCAGAAATTCTGAAAAAAACGGAAAATTTCCATTTTGCATACAATTTCGAGCAGAGGAGTCAAAAAGAGACCTTTAGAAAAGTTTAAACCTACATCTGAAACTAAATTGTTTGGACACGATCTGTTGCTAATATATCATAAATTATTATTACATCGGCAATTATTAAATATATATTCAGATTTTTATGACCATATTGTCCGAAAGTCGAAATTGTGAAAAAATCGAAAATTCCGAAAATTCCCATTTTTCAAAAAATTTTTACCGAAAATCAAAATTTTATGGCTTTTAACGGTTTTATTTTCCAACATTGTATCACAACTGATAAGTTAGGCATAAAAACTAGATCAAACGACGAGGGTTGTTAATCTGAAAGAAATTGACAGCCTAAAATTGTCATTTTCGCATTTTTTTTTGCACGGGGAGGGATACATTTTTGTATCCCCAGACCATAAAAATGACATAAAGTGCCCAAACTTGAGTTCATCGTAATTATATTAAATTAGCTTTAATTTAGTACCAAATTTCAGTACATATTACCTATCATTAAACCATTATGGAACTTAAAAGATGAAGCTTGGGTTAAAACGAAAATACAAGAATTTTTCTTGGTGTACTAAAAAATGGCCCTATACTGTCTATGCATGCAGGTTATGTTCGTGTTAACATGTTTTATTTTGAAGGAGGATATAGGAGGACTGACAAAATCGGTCTAAATGGGAAGTGGGGTGCACGGAAAGTGATTTCAGCCTATGTCCTTATACAAAGACGTCATAAAAGTACGGCACAAAAAATAAGAACATACATACAATTTAACAGCACGAACCAAACAGCACAGACCGATTTATAAACCGTCAGTGAGACCAAGAGCACTGGTAGAGTAAGCTTCTCCTGATTCTTATAATACACCCGCCGTGTTGAGCATGTCAATAAAACAAACAAACAAACCAAAAAACGTAAGGTGTATCTCTGGTTTGTATTTCATAGTATATACATCAAATAGTCAACGTTGTTTCATTAAATGTATCGAGTATATGCAACACTTAATTGTGATATTTTATTATGTCAAATTTTCCAAATTTTATCTTTTTTATATTGGAAATGGGGGTAATAACAAAATAACGAACAGAATGTTTTGTCTAGAGTCAAAGTTCATGAGGCAAATGACATATTAGATGAAAACCACCGAAGAAAATTGTCGACTGCAATGGTCCTGACTTGTTACAGGCATTTCAAAAGAAATGGTGGGCAAAACAGGTTTTATTGCGCGTCAATCATCCTCTTCTTTTGCGGTAACGTACAGTAACAGCTCAACAGCAACTGCCATTGAAAGGTCGTGCACAGCAAAACGAAATGTTTACCCAATTATTCAGTAAAAAAATATAAATCAGAGTTCTCAACAAAGCTTCAATTTTTTCAACAAGGGGCTGATCATCTATTCAAGAACTTTTTAATGATCTTATGAGACGGAATTTATTGAAGCCTTGATTAACAAAGCGGTAACGGATTAGCTGTCAGACATTCACTCTGTAAGCAGGGTGGCTGGAATATAACTGTCCATGTCGGAGAAATTAATAATTTTGAAATTAACATCGTCCCTTTTGTTGTAATTTTTAGTACTAAGATGATGATTTTCGTCAAAGTCTAATAAAAAGACGTAGATCCATAGTGGATTCTGTCGTCTCCTTTATCTATAGTTCTGGAGGATATATCATGTGGATCCATTCAGCATGCGTCATTAATGGAACGAACATAATCAATGTATCTATAAGTGAGAATAAATGGTCTAGTATTCTTTTATTTTATGATCTTTTACGAGTCTCTGAAGAAATTCGGCCTCGTAGGAATATAAAAACAGGTCTGTAAGTACAGAACCACAATTAGTGCCCATAAGTGTACCAACTTTCTGTTGATAAATAGCATCTTCAATTGTGACAAATATATTATCAATAAGAAAAATCAAGTAAACTGCACAACTATTTTTCATCGAAGCAGACTTAATGTCAGATGGCACAGATACAAGTATTTCCAAACATTTTTGTATTACTTTTGATGTGAAAGGGAGTATCTTTATAATTACTTTTTAAATTAAATAAGCTCCAATAAATTTTCATATGAAAGTCTCTGTTATAAACAAAATCAGGACATAGACATATAGATACCTAATTGTATGATTCTAAGATGATATATCGGCAAACGAATACCGAAGCAAGAACGAGGAAAGGGGAAATTCTAAAATCATAAATCCAAAATTACGGCAATTCACAGCAACACGAATTGAGACAGTATGACAAAGACAAAACAAATAAACAAAAAAGAACAAGAACATCACAAAACTAAAGCACTAGCAGTATGAACCCCTATAAAATGCTCCGGAAGGGTAAGCATGATCTGCTCCACGCGTGGCACCCGTCACACTGCCAGCGAAAAGTCCAGTTTTGTCACAGTCGGTGTTAGTCAGTCCGGTAACAATCTCTGGATCCCGGGGTATAGAAATATGACCTTGTATCTCCGGCTTGTGGGGTATGACCCCTCCTAAACGGGGCTGACCCCGAGGGAACCCCGAGATATAGAAAAAGGACCCAGTTTTCCAGGCTGCGGGGTACAACCCCTCCAAAACTGGATGTACGTGGTTGTGCGGGATAAATAAATACACAACCCATCTTTCAGATGGGATGTAAACTCAGGTCCACGTGTTGGAAGAAATGCCACTCTTCCTGCAGGTTAAAGAACCCTTGTAGCAAGCTCTTTTTTTAGTAGTCCGTAGGTGATTGGCTACAAGGCTAAATTCCCCGCCTGTTTCGATTTCACCCTTTTTTCCAGTGGCAGTCAGAATTTCCCGTCCTATGACCCTTTCCATACCCCAAAGAGATTATTTATTGACAAACTTATACTCGTCTTTATATAGCTGAAATATTGCTCAGTAGACGTTAAACAAAATTCAGTCAACCAATATATGCAGTCAACAAACAATCCCGAGTCTATAGCTTCTGACCATTTTTCCAAGACTTTGTGGGGGGTAAAACGACCCGAAATGAATCCATATTGTTTATCTGAGAAAAGAAAAAAAGTTTATTCTTTTTCATATGTTCAATGATGTGCTCTCTAATTAGCTTCTTTAGTGAAGTTTACTAACCACTGACATTAGGCTTACTGGTCTATAGTTGCTAACTTATGATCTGTTCCCTTTTTGAATATTACACTAATTGTAGCCTTTTTTCCAGTCATTAGAAACTATCATTTTATTAATAGATTGATGGAATATAATTTTTAAAGGTATAGTTAAAGAATTTGACAATTCTTGGGTGCAGCTCATCAGGGCCCGATGATATATATTTCCAGCATATTCAGCAGTTTTAAAACTTTCTCCTCAGATACAATGAGTTCTGGAAGGTCATGTTGGATATTTTTCATAGCTGGTATTGGCACCTCTCCATCTGGTTCTGTTGTGAACATACTTGAAAAGTAGTCTGATAGTATCTTAGCCTTTTCTTTGTAATCTTCAGTCTTCATTTACATATTGTTTGTGGGGTCTATAAGCAGGTATGTATCGCCTTCTTTCGTTTTAGATTTTGATGTGTATGGCACCATATAGCTTTTGGATTTTATTTTGCCTTCTCTGATAATTCCTTCTCGAAATCCCTTTTTATTTTATTAACTGCACTCTTAACTTGGTTTCGGACCCTATTGCATTCTTGACGGACAGCCGGGTCACGACTTGTTACATTTTTTTTTTGGATAGAATATTCTTTCCTCTGATTTGTTCTCTTGTCATACAGTCTACTGGAAATTTATTTCTACCTTTGCCAAACTGACTATAGGATTTAGTTGGTATATAGGTATTTCCTAATTCCTTTATAGAGTCTATATTGGAGTCCCAGTTTGTATCTATGTCATTTGTGTCTTTTACTATTTCATTCCAGTTGATACTATTTAAATCTTTTTTGAAAAGGTTATATTTTCATTTGTTATACGGTCTTATATGTTTGGACACCTCCTTGATATTCATATAGCAGTTTAAGTCAAACATAATGACACAATGATCACTCTTCCCAAGAGGGCTTTGGTATTCTAAGTTGCTTACCATTTGTTCTTCGTTTGTCAAATTTATGTCTAGTATGCAGGGGTTATCTGTTCCTCTCCATCGAGTAGGCTTTCTTATATGCTGGAACAAGTAGTTATATTAGATAGCATCAATAAATCTATATTCCAATGTGTTTATACTGTCTCCTGTGGCGTGATAGGTTTCCCAGTCAATGTTCTCCCATAATCATTATATGTGTATATCCCTTGTTTCCACTCTCAGATAAAGAGTATTCTGCTGTACATGGCATATATCTATTATTCTTTGCTTTGACTTCGTTTTTTTTCTATGATATGTTATGTGTCCCGAGTTCGTACTTTTAACTCAGTCAATTTGTTGAACAGTTGGTCGGCATTGGTATAAAAACAATTTAAAATTGGTAACACCAAGTGTTTATCTACATCGCCGTTAAAATCCTTTCCACCCTTTTTACACGTATTTACACATCTTGATTTAACATTTGCTGGATCTATTTTTGACTTTTATTATCTTTCTGACCTGAGTTGGACCCCTTACTTTGTACATAATATATTATCTAATCCGACGTGACACCACAATGCAGAATTGATCAATCAAATAACTAAATACCGAAGTTACTGTAAATTTAAATTCTGCAAATGCACATTTCGACAACTTATGTCTCTTCAGTGCAGATAAAATCTAAACGTCTGGAAGACCATAAAATCAAATATGTTAAAAAACTGATAGAGAACAAATGNAGGACAGAGCTTTGCATGAGGGAGATGCTCCTTAGTTTTCAACAAAATTTACAAAATTTTAGATATTGCAAGGTTCGAAATACAATCGGCTTTCGGGTCAGCACCGAAGTACTGACTACTGGGCTGGTAAATACCCTCGGGGACTAACAGTCCACCAGCAGTGGCATCGACCCCAAATCAGTCCATTTTAATCTTATACCTCCAATATAGGCGGTGATGCTTTAGATGTTTACATATATTATATAATCTAAGTAAAAATGTCGTGTATATTTCAAATTTCGGATATGATATTAATATTGACTTTCCAAATGTATATTCCGAGTTTCTTTTAAATATCTTGAAAAATGAATGAATAAATCAAAGTTAAAGTTACAAAGATATAATGTAGCACAAATTTGGAATGAGTTGCCAGACAGATGTCGGCAAGAAACCTCTCTTAAACAATTTCAAAAACTAATCCAAGTATGGGACCCTGATGGCAACTCATGTCAATGCTGTGCCTGCATATAGCTTTTTTGTTTTTGTTCCCTTCATTGTGCTTTTTCTTTCTTTTGCTTATAGTAGTTGATTTGTGAATGGTGTGCTTGCATATATATATAATATGCTGCTAAAATTAAGTGATATTGTATTTATATTTCTTATGAGCTTTTGGTTGTGCTTATTTTTTAAGATTGTACTTGCATGTTATTAGTGCTTTCTGTTTAGCGTGTTGCTTGTTTTGTTTTGTAAGTATATTCGTCCTGTATGTAGGAGCACCGTTATACAACGTAATATAAGACGTAAGGGGGACCATTTAACAAATATGCACCAGGCATGTTAATTTGAGCATTGCCTTCCCTGATTCCCAAGCCTAACGCAGGTAGACTTACCTGGAAGAGTCCTGAGGTTGTGGAATTTTGAGGACATACGTACTAATTACTGCCATCCACTGGGCTAAAACTATGTACAGAGTGCAAAAACAAAAATAAACATAAATACAAAGAACTCTCCGGAAGTCCCCACGAAATAAGACAGAACGGGAGTCGGTTAGGACAATCTGCTCTATCTAAACCGATGCCGTTAAATGCTCAGTTGAATTAAAGGTGAAGGAAAGCGGAAAATAAAAAAAGTGATCTCCAAAAGAAACCACCGAACTGTCAGAGGAAAACCAGAACCCACAGACATCATGTAAAAGAGAAGTCTGTCCGACATGCCATAGAATCTCAAACAAACAAACAAACAAAAAGCTTTATTTAACGTCGATAAAACAAACAAACAAAAAGCTTTTATTTAACGTCGATAAAACAAACTGACAACATATAGTTCATGGGCTGGAATAACCCCCCGTGCGGACCCCCCCCCCCCCCCCCCCCACTCCCCAACCCCACCCATTTTTTTAAGTCCGCATACATCCCCTCTTCAAAATAAAACATGTTAACACGAGCATAACGTGCACGCACTTGTGGAATTCAGACCCACCTACCGCAGTTTTGGAAAATTTCGTTTTTCGTTCAAGTTTTTCTTTCAGTTTCTTCAAAATGTTGACCAAATGCCTTCCAGTTATAAAAACGAGGTAACAAATGACTGCTTATTGTATGAGCTATACAAAGAACCCAAGTTTTTACGATTTCTATGTCCAATACGTTCCGTAGCGTTATTAAACGTATCCCTACCCCAATGAAATATTGACGAAAAAACTGATATTTTCATTGAAATTGCGAAAGTTTGATGGTCTAAAGAACCCGAAGTGCATCTCGATTCTCAAATTCTGAAAATTGTTTTTAGTTTTTCAATCTATTTTCTTGAATATTAAACATGATAACATAATGTTAACATATTTTTAATGACCAAAGTTTTATTTTCAAATAGACCAAATAAATGGATCTTTGAATATTTCCGATTTTGACTAAGTTTTGTTTTTCTTTTGCCCAATATTAATTATTAATGAACAAACATCATTTAAAGTAGGTATCAAATGAACGCTTATTATATTTGCTTTACAACTATTACAAATAATAGCCATTCTTATGTGATATAAACATCATACATCGATAAAACTTACCCCTACCCCAACAAATTTACTGTAAAATTGTCAATTTTTTGTCTATGTAAGCATAAAATTAACCAGAACACGCAAAATGTGTGTTGTATATGACAATGTTTCATAAATTATACCATGATTTCGTATTTTAACAGCCATTTGTTGACTTAAACTCAATATTCTGCCTGAAATTGATGAAAAATGGGAATTTTCAACATTTCAGATTTGCCCAAATTTCACTGTTAAATCGTTATATATGCCAAATCTGGAGGATATATCTGCAGATGTGCCAATTAACTGTTCTAAGCGATACAATAGATGTCTGAAAACATTGTTAACAAAAGCAAGAAGTGTTTGATGTGACTCAAAATACCGAAAATCTTACCCCTACCCCAACAAATTTTCCTTAAAATTGTCAATTTTTTTGTCTATGCTCGCAACAAATTAACTCAAACACGCAAAATGTGTGTTATTTATGACAACGTTTCATAAATTATACCATGATTTTGTATTTTAACAGCCATTTGTCGACCTAAACTCAATATTTTGCCTGAAATTGATGAAAAATGGGAATTTTCAACATATCAGATTTGCCTAAATTTCACTTTTCAATCCTTATATGTCAAATCTGGAGGATATATTTACAGATGTGCCTATTAATTGTTCTAAGCAATACATTAGATGTCTGAAAACATTGTTAAGAAAAACAAGAAGTGTTTGATGTGACTCAAAATACCGAAAACCTACCCTAACAAATTTTCCTTAAAATTGTCAATTTTTTGTCTATGTTCCCAACAAATTAACCCAAACACGCAAAATGTGTGTTGAATATGGCAATGTTGAATGAATTACATCATTACATATTGTTAAATCGTAATATTTGTCAAATCTGGAGGATTCATCTGTAAATATGCCATTTAATTGTTCTAAGCGATACATAAGTTGTCTTAAAACACTGTTTAGAAAAAGAGGACTGTTTAATGTGACTCTAAATACCGCAAAACTTACACTTACCCCAACAAATTTTCCCTATAGTAGTCAATTTTTTTTACTATATTCACATAAAAATAACCAAAAACACACAAAATCTGCATTGCATATAACAATCAAGATTTGTCAATTCCCACTTGTCAGCTTAAACTCTATATTTTGTACAGAATTGATGAAAATGGGACTTTTCAGAATTTCAGATTTGTCCAAATTTCACTTTTAAATAGTTATATGTTGCAAATCTGGAGGATTTATATCCAGATATGCCGATTCATTGTTCTAACCGATATATTGCCGCGGTCAAGGAAGTGGCAAAACTTTTATTGTAATGAAGTCAAGATTAACACCCCAAGCTTACACAATGTGTTAGATTCATCGATGTGAAATGTCTACATTGTAGATATATCAGACGTGAAAACCTGAAAAATGTATACAATGGTGTCTTTGCACGACTGCGAGTCAATAAAAAAATGCATTTTATATATCGAAATATGCAATTTTAACGCCAAAAATGGGTAAAATTGTATATTTTGGGGGATTTACGTGAAAAAAAATGTGATTTTTCAGCATTCGGAATTTTACAAAATTCAAAGTTGAATTGTTGTATAACTGCCCATATATCTTATTTGTGATATATGGGAGTATCTGTGTATTTTGGTGTTTGAAATGATATGTTATTGAACCTTTATACAATGTTTGAGCTTTTCAAGCTGAATAAAATGAAATAAATTGTGTTAAATATTTGTGGTAAGGGATTATATGTTTGTAATTNATGAGACTGTAGTTATTCTAAAATGCTTAAAAACATATTTTCTTATGGCTTAGATATAATGAAAGGATATCTAATCAACATTTTCAAGTTATATATCAATTTCATGAAGTATTTGCATCTCAAAGTCAAAACAGCAGAAATTCTGAAAAACGGAGAATTCCATTTTGCATACAATTTCAAGCAGTAGAATAAAAAAGAAACCTCTTAAAAAGTTTAAATCTACCTAAATGGTTTTTGCATGTCAGCTCTAGTGAAATATACACTACAATTCCAATAAAACATTACTCTTTAATCATTTAGAATATTTCATATTTTCCCTTAATTTTTAGGGGAGGGGTGCTAATTTTGACATTTCCGAACCTACAATAGGTCTGAAACTAAATGTTTGCACACGTTTTGTTGTTAATATATCATAAATCATTATTACATCGGCAATTATTAAATATATATTCAGATTTGTACGACCATAAGTCCGAAAGTCGAAATTGTGAAAAAATCTAAAATTCCGAAAATTCACATTTTTCAAAAATTTTATACCGAAAATCAAAAATTTATGGACTTTGATGGTTTTATTTTCCAACATTGTATCACAACTGAAAAGTAAGGCATAAAAACTAGATCAAATGACGAGGGTTGTTGATCTGAAAGGAATTGACAGCCAAAAATTATCATTTTCACTATTTTTTTGCAGGGGGAGGGGTACATTTTTTGTATCCCCAGGTCATAAAAATGGCGTAAAGAGCCCAAACTTGAGTTCATTGTAAAGGATATTAAATTAGCGTTAAGTTGGTACCAAATTTCAGTACATATTACTTATCATTAAATAATTATGGAGCTTAAAAGATGAAACTTTTGTTAAAACTAAAATACAAGAGTTTTTCGTGGTGTACTATAAAAGTGTCCCTTTACTGTCAAGGCGTGCAGGTTATGTTCGTGTTAACATATTTTCTCTTGAAGAGGGGATAAAGGAGGACTGAAAAAAATCGGCCTAGATGGGAAGTGGGGTTGCACGGAAAGTGATTTCAACCCATGGCCTAATAAGCTCTCAAGAACTTTTAAAATCGACGGTAAAATCGGCGTAGAATTCAATATGAACCAATATGGCAGCCGGCTGAAAGCTCAAACTGACAGTCCCACGTTTCCTATCTTCGTGGTGTTAGACGACCTGAAAACAACAATAAAATCCAAACAGATGCAAATAGCATAATCCTGTGTTAAAATCCAAGAATTTGACAGATAAACTTTAAAAATTTTGCGTCCAAATCATTTTAACACACACAATTTTTAGAGCCGAAAAATACGTCTGATCCCTGCACGAAGTAGTAGTGTTTTAGTGCTTCAATTACAATATTCATTGTGTAAATTATATGTAAATTATGTGCTAATTGTTTACATGTTTTTCTTACTGATATCAAGAATGTATATACGTCCTTGCTGATATGTGATTTTGTAGGTTTTCTTAATGTTTAGTGTATGTATGCTCTTTTTTGTGTAATTTTGTGCGTGACTGATATTTCACTGTGTGCCTGTTGTACATCTTTTTTGTGTCTTTCTGTGCATGCTGTTTTGTTATTTGATAGTCGAATAACGGATGTTAAAAGCTTGTGTTGAACTTTTGTATATGTATCGACTTTAAGTTAAACTTTGACTTGAATTGAATTGAATGAATAAAATGTGGACTGTTTCACAGCACGCACCGGTAAAGTGCCCGGTTGTACCTTAGGATACCTTAGGAATTATAGTGGACGCAGGCTGTTCACAGCCCCTATGTCCACATCTTCTTCATTGTTATGGCGCTTCTCCGCCCAACTTCCGGATCTAGTGTTTATCAAGAGATCTTTCTCATACTCATATCTTACATCCTAATTTTCCCAGTATTTGTCCAGAGCAGATTCAAACTGAACTATATTTTTAGCATTGAGTACATTTTCTGGGAGATTATTCCACGGGTCAACCACTCTATTGGTGAAAGCATATTTCCTGATGTTTAATCTACTGAACCTCTTTTTTAATTTTTTAGAGTGACCCCTCGTTCTGTTCCCATTATCCAAGACTAATAGCCCAGGGGTTACCTCCTCGTCATATTTTCCTGACAATATTTTATAGGTCTCTATCATATCTCCTCGTAACCTCCTGTACTTTAGTGTTGGCATTTTCAGTTTTTTTTAATCTTTCTGGGTAATCTAAGTCCTTCAAAGATGGGACTAGCCTTGTGGCCCTCCTTTGGACATTTTCTATGCTTTCAATATCACACTGTTTATATGGACTCCAAACTGCTGCTGCATATTCTAGATGTGGTCTCACTAACGCTTGGAATAGGTACTTGAAGCTTTTCTTGTCTAAATATGTGAATGATCTTCTTATTAAGCTCATGATGCTGTTGGCTTTATTAATTTGATTTT
>MJUU01069602.1:39999-59261 GCA_002080025.1 Modiolus philippinarum | reverse complement strand
ATGTAATCGACAATTTGGTTCCTAACGAGTTTTTCCATTAATTTGCAAATCACACTTGTAAGGCTAACAGGCCTGTAGTTACCTGGTTTTCACCCTTTATATATATTGCTACAATATTCCCAAGTTTCCACAAGTCTGGTACCTGGCCTGAGTTCAAGTAGGCATTAAATATGATTGCAAGTGGCTTTGCTATTTAGGTTTTAAGTTCAAACAGGGACTTTGGATGTAGGTCATCTGGACCTGCTGATTTTTTCTGGTTCAGCTCTTTTAGTTACTTTGACACCTCTTCTATTATTATGTTATAGTCAGGAAATGTATGGTCCACTGGTATCGTACTGAATGTAGGTAAATCCCCGTCTGGCTCATTTGTAAATACACTTGTAAAAAATTCTGCTAGCACTTCTGCCTTTTCTTTATCTCCCTTGGTTATTTTCTCATGCCCTTCTTGATTCTTATATTTCAGTTCAGAAATGCCCCTCTTCGTTTTTCTTTTGGAGTTAACGTACTGCCAGAATTTTTTAGATCTTTCTTTAGCATTTCTAGCAATATCCTTTTCCATGTCTATTTTGGCCTTTCTAACAAGTTTTTTTGTTTGGTTGTGAACTTTGGTGTTTTCTTTGTATTTTCCTTCATCCCTTGTTTCCATATATCGTTGCCAACATCTATGTTTTTTCTTTATTTTCTCTGTTGTAGTTTTGTCTAGTGGAATGAAATTATGTTTTTTAGCTTTCGAACATGCTCTATCGTTAACCAGTGGTATATAATTCTTTTTAGCTGAATCATACAAATAGAGGAATTTTTAATCATCTCATTTGGGGTCATGCCATGTAGCTCTTCCTCCCATTCTATATCAAATTCTTTGCTCATTGCTTCATAATCCCCTTTGAAATAGTTCCATCTTTGTGTTTTCTCTTCATCTATACTGTAGTAACATCTGAATACAAATTTAATTACACAGTGGTCGCTATGTCCTAGGGGGCTTTCGTGTACAATGTTCTCAATTATGTCCTCTTCATTTGTGAAAATCAGGTCTAATATACTTGGTTCGCAGTTGGCTCTTGCTCTAGTAAATTTTGCTATATGTTGGAACAAATAGCAATCCCTTATACCTTCAATAAATTTTCCCCTTCTTTGTCCCTACTTGTCCAATTTGTCCAATCTATCTTTGGTAAATTGAAGTCTCCCATTATTAATAAATGTGTATACTCTTTTTTTGAGGTTACATTTTAATAATGTTGTATTATCTTCAGTACTATTTGGGCTCCTATAAATACAACCAATTAAGATTTTGTCATCTCCCTTTAATTTTATCTGTACCCATAGACTCTCCTGGAAATCTGTGTCAAATGATACCTCTTCTGCCTTAAGCTTTTGGTTAACATTAATAGCGACTCCTCTTTTGTTATTGGTTGGGGTATTTGTAAATAGATCAAATCCTGTTAGACATATTTCTGCTTTGTTTATTGCATATCTACTATTTTTGTGGTAAATTTCGGTTATACCAAGTATATCATAATTAGAATCTGAGTTCTGTACTCTAGCTTTCAGATCATCTACTTTATTGGGTAAGCTGTCGGTATTTGTGTAAAAACAGTTTAATCCAGTAAAATCCTCCACCAGCTTCTTCTTATGTACATCTCTATTTACAGTAAAACTATTTACATTACTGTTAGGTCTTACTACCTTATCTTTGCTACCCTTCTGTCCCAGGGTGGACCCTTTATGACATACTTGTAGTCCCCCGATTCCCTTTTGTTCTTTTCTTGGACTTCTTTATATTTGGCGTTTGCATCTTCTCTTTCTTTTTTGTCATATCGTGGACTATGCTAAGGCTCTTATATGGTTCATTGGCCTCTGATAGACTTTTCAAGTTGGACATAAATTGGTTTTTACTTTTCCCCCATCAAATATGACTCTCATTGGTCTTTGTGTTGATGTATCCTCACTTTTTTTTTGCCTAGTCTTGTTATGCTCCCCATGACCCCTGTTATGGTACATAAACCCTTTACTATACTTGCATCATTTTCTTTTCTTTTAGTATTGTCATTATCTTTTAGTTCATTTGCCTTGAAAATGATGACATTATTTCTTCTTGACATACTGTCTTTGAGCTCCTTAAGTTTCTGATCTACAAGGTCCACTGATTCAATGCCCCCTGTGGCTTCCATCGATTTACTGTTTTCAAGCAATGATCTAACCTCTTCTATGTCTGGTTTATTGTTTAGGAGGGTTTTGACCTCTTCCAAATCTGTTTTTTTTTTGCTACTAGTTCCTCAAGATGGCACAACCTGCTTTCATATTTTTGGAAGTAAGCCTTAAAGCTGTCCTCTATTTCTTTCTCAACCTTCAGATTTTTCATAGCCTTTTCTTCACAGGGCGAGCAGTACCAGTGTAAGTCTGACCTTTTGCATAGTAGTTTGTATTCAGCTTGGCTGAGGTCTAGGCAGTTACGTATACGGCAATAATGCCCCGAACAATACTCACATTCTAGCATCTCTGCTTTGTCATCGTTAAATATCTGCTTGCATCATTTACAAGTCCAACCGTCCTCCTGGGTATCCATTACCTTATTCTTTCTTGCGGAGTCTCTCCTCCCCTTTTCTGTTTAGTGTCATGCTTAACTCTATTTTATTTGTGCAACAAATCAAGTTATTGCCATGATTAATTTTGCAACAATAACTATTGCTCTTTTAGTTGTTACTGTTATAATTTTTTGCAACAAATAATTATTGCTCCATTAAATTTATAACCAATTTATTGCTCTCCCGTTTATGGCAACAAGTAAGTTTCTGTTATATATGCAACAAATTTTTTTTTATTGTTATATTTGTAATTGGCAACAAGTACTTATTGCTCACACATGTACATATACAAGCAACAATCCGGGTTATTGCTATAATTCATTATTAGTGTGCAACACACTGTTTCATTGCAGTTGATAAATACTAGCAACAAACTAAAATATTGCTACAATTGTATGCAACAATCAATATTATTGACTAATTTATTTATACGCAACAATCCACTTTATTGCTTTATCACAATTTCAATTATTACTAAATGTTATGACATTTGTCTGTTTATATCATATGCAACAATCTATATTATTGACTGATATAGGCAACAATTCCACTTATTCAATTTATTGTAGTTAACCTTAGTCGTAGTCCGAGTTTTCAATGGTCCGAGATGGGTTTTGTTTAGTCCGACTTATTCAATACTGTTAGTTTCTTTCCTCCACATTATTATGCCTCCTAACAATGGTTTGTGCTCTCCGATTGTGGCAGGGTATAAATAGACCATTTCTTTTTCGACTTATTACATTTCGTCATAACTGTACACACAAACAAAGTATCCAAGATGCAGTTAATTCAGTCAAAGACAGAAAATTTGTACCGATACGTGTAAAGGATATTATTCATGTTATTAAAGGTGTGTAATAAATATTACGTATTCAATTAATACTGTTATCTCGCATGTAAATTTAACTTCCGTGATGTTAATTTTGGAAAGAGTTGTCCCTCTTTCGATTATAGTGTTAAAAATTATGCTGACCTGTTTTACCCTGTATTTCATGGCAACTTTTGTGTTATGTACGCAATCAATGTGTGACGGATTTTATCCTACTATTTCATGTATTTGAGAATAACAAAGTAACATACCCCGGAAAACAAACCATGGTTTTTATCAAATTAATCTTCTGATTTAAAAGATGAAACTAAAGAATCAGTTACCCAACATATATTTCAATAACACATCTTTGCAGGCTGTATGATGGCTACCACATGTGGCTCAGATCATGCATACTCTTCTGCAACATGTGATTATACTGCTGGTTTGTAGTTTGCATTTTTTTAAATTTCCATATAGCAATGTATTGTGGTGTTTGAAGCTGACCATTTTCCCGCATATATGAAATAAATCAATATAAGATCATATAACCAAAATAACATAAACATCTGTTGATGAAATAAGATTTAAATCCAGTTATCATTTGATATGGTTGCAACCATATCTTTTCTTGTTATTGGGCGATTGTTTCTCAAGAGCGAGTTTAGATTTCTCGGTGCATACTGTTGATATAAATGGCAATTATAAAGACAACGACTTCATAAGACATGAAAACTTTAAGGATGGAGAAGTATTTAAACCGTCTATTCGTTTCAGTTCAATATTTTCAGAAGGATTTGAGAAGATGAAACTTTTTACAAACGGCCAAAACTGGGAGATGACCAGCTGAATTTTGCAATTTACTCGTTTTTGTATGGTTTTTGGAACAAAAGAGGTACTTTTTTGTCCAGTACCGAGTTTGAAAGAGCAGGTAGATGAGGATGGTGCATCTTTTTATTATCTTTTGCCATCACCTGTCGTCAATCCGTCTGTCCGTTAACTTTTATTCAAAGATTTTCTCCTCTGAAACTACTGGGCCAATACTAAACAAACTTGGCCTAAATCATCACCAGGGTATGCTCTTTCAAGTTTGTGATTTTTATGTCCGTAGACCAAACAACATGGCCGCTGTTACTTAAAATAGAACATTGGGGTTAATTGCCGTGTTTTGCAAATTACTCGAAAACCATTACAGATATCCAAAATCTGACAAGAGGTAAAAATGATCAACATGATGAGATCTACCTGCCCTGCTATATTTAGAATATCCAATTACCTGTCTTGGAGTTACATGTATTGCCCTTTTTCCATAGAATTTTCAGTTTTTTCGTTACTTTTAGTCTTATATATTGAAAATGGTAGAAGATCGAAGTTTATATTAAGAAAATGGTCAGCATAGTAAGATCTACATGTCCTGCAATTTTGAAGAAAATCTGACAGCCCACATAGGAGTTATTGCTGCTTTTTCTTTGAATTTTCACAATTTTTTAACGTTTTTTCTTTTATTTTCAAAAACTGTTTGAGATAAAGGTTAAATGTTAATTGCAAAAGTGTTGAGCTTTTCCAGAACTACAATTTCTACATGTGTCCATCAGGTTCGCATCTCATCTAAGATGGCAGCCAGCAGAGAAGATAGTTTAACATAGGACCCTATGTGAAATGCATTCAAAGATCTTCTCCTCTGAAACCACTGAGCCAAAGGGGACCAAATTTTGTCACAATGGTCTTTGGATGGTCCCCTTTAAAGTTGGTGATTTTTATGTTCGTACTTCATCCAAGATGGTCGCCAGCACGGGACATAGTTTAACATTGGACCCTATGGGAAATGTATTCAGAGATCTACTTCTCTGAAGCTACCAAGCCAAACTGAACCAAACTTGGTCACAATAGTCCTTGAGTGGTCCCCTTTAAAGTTTTTGATTTTTACATTCGTACCTCATCAAAGATGGCCACCAGTGTGGAGCACAGTTTAACATAGGGACCATATGGGGCCATAATTAATAAAATGTTTGTTTCCCCTTACCCGACCCTACCTAAAGTAGGTAGGTAGGAAGGAAATTTTTTTTTAATAAATTTTTACTAAAATGTGGTAGATATTATTGTTATTTATCCAAATAAAAGTAAAAGAAATTTTTTTTAGAAAAGTCAATAAAATAATTTGGGTAGGGCCATATTTTTAGGGTCATTAGGGTAAGGGGAAACAAACTAAATTTTAATTTTGGCCTGGGAAATGCATTCAAATGTCTTATCCTCTGAACCTACTGAGCCAATTGGAACCAAACTTGGTTACAAAAGTCTTTTTATGGTTCCCTTCAAAGTTTTTTTTGTGATTTTTATGTTCATACCTCATGATCATTCAAGATGGCAACCAGCAGGGAACATAGTTTAACATAGGGACCCTATGGGAAATGCATACAAAGATCTTCTCTGAAACTACCAAGCCAAATTGAACCAAACTTGGTAACAATAGTCCTCAGGTGGTCCCTTTTAAAGTTTGTGATTTTTACGTTTGTACTTCATTCTAGATGGCTGCCAGCGTGGAACATAGTTTAACATAGGGACCCTATGGGAAATGCATTCAAATGTCTTCCCCTCTGAACTACTTAGCCAATTGGAACCAAATTTGGTTACAATTGTCTTATATTTGGTTACAATTGTCTTTGGATGATCCCTTCCAAAGTTTATGATTTTCAGTTCCAATAATAAAAATGTAACATCTGGGGAACTGATTTATAGTATGAATGGGTGGTTAATTGGTGACAATGAATAAAACCAGTCACCAGCACCAGATGAGCGATACAGGCTCATGTGAGCCTCTAGTTCAAATATACCCAAATAAACTCAAATAAACAAGAATAAACATGCATGTAATATACAATGCACAGTCTTGGGTCAAAAGTATTCATAATTTTGAAATTTTCCAGTGCATTTCACATTAAAACGGACTTCATTTAAAAAATTCTGTTTGAGCTTATTTTTTGTCTGAATTTCTTTAAAGATGTACCATTAAAGAGCTTGACATTCTGTTTCTACTTATGATTTTCATATAAGTTTTGGTGTTGTAGTTTTCCAATTGTCATGATACTTACACAAGTATAAAATTTTGACGTCATAATTTACTACATGTATATACATTTGTAACTATAGCAAATTGTGAAGTCAGAAATTTCAAATTGTATTGAAATTTTGATGATGAGTAAGACTCAACACCAAAAAATTTTTGAAAAATTATTGTTTCTTTAATGGTGAATTTTTTTTATGAAAATTGGACAAGAAATTAGCTCTACAGAATTTTGCACTGGAAAATATAAATATTATGAATATTATTGACCCAAGACTGTAGTTTAAGTAATAAAAAATATACGAGGATATGTAATTATGAGCAAAAAATATGATTTAAACTCATTTCATGAGCACTTGTTATCAGTTTTTTATAAGTCATAGCAGTTTGCAAACTATGTTTGTGCAGTTTTTGGGGGAATAACAATCAGAGTATCCTTATTCCTATACAAAGAAGTGTAATTTTGGAATAGGAAAGTTCACAGTGTCGTCACAGACTCAGAAAGGTAAATGTGGTTGGCAAGAAATAGTGATGATTAATAAGGGTAATAATTAATAAGGGTCATAAAAATGCCATTTTCAATTTCCTTCATACAAAATTGTTTATTGAGATATCTAGATAAATCTTTTTGACCGAAATTATAGAATGTTTACACTTTTACAATGTATTATTTTTTTAATATATTTATTTTCGAAATCTCATATAATTAGCATTTTTTTTAAGTATACAAATTTCGGCAATTTTGACATTTTGTAGCCATTGTTAACCCCATAATTTTCTTTGGGAAATTTTGAAAAAGTAAATATGAAAATCTTGAAGTTTATAATGCATGCATTTTGAAAATCCAAAATTGGATGGATAATAAAAAAAATACATATGTTCAAAATTTGTTTTACATTGTTAAAAAGTGGTCTCACTACGACTTTGCCAACCAAAAATGCTAATTTTCATTATTTGTGACATCACAAATGAGGTTAACGAACCTTCATATCAATGCAGTCTTCTTGAAGAGAACTTAAATGTACATGTATATATAGTACAACTATACTGTGCATCTGTACAATCTGAGTTGGGAACATCTACCGGTATTGAAAAACATAAAGCCAAGATTAAAACTTGTTTGTACAACTGTAAAGTATTTAAAGTAGTTTTTTATACACCCGTCTAATGACAGACGTATTATGGTATACTGATGTCCGATTGTCCGTCCATCTGTCTGTCTGTCCGTCCGTTTCATATGTCGCGCTCTGACTTGACAACCATTTGGCCGATTCATTTCAAACTTTGCAGAGGTATTTGGTATGATGACCTCATAATCTGTATAATTTTTTGTGAAATTTCGATTGCAAGAGTAATGGGACTTTATTCGTCAATTTTTAGGCAATTTTTTACATGTTGCGCTCTAATTCCACAATCCTTTTGCCAATTCACTTCAAACTTTGTAGAGGTATTTTGTATGATGGCCTAACGATCTGTATACTTTTTCGTGAAATTTGGTTTTTTCTTGCAAGAGTTATGGGACTTAATTTGTCAATTTTAAGGCAATTTTTTACACTTTGCGCTCTGACTTGACAACCCTTTTGCCAATTCATTTCAAACTTTGTAGAGGTATTGGATATGATGGCTTCATGATCTGTATACTTTTTCGTGAAATTTGGATTTTTTCTTGCAAGAGTTATGGGACTTAATTCGTAAGTTTTAAGGCAATTTTTACATGTTGCCTTCTTACATGTAAGTACTTTGATCAGCTCACTTTAAACTTTGCATATTGATTTGTTAAAGAGATATCAAGCTCAATTAGGCAGTTATAGGTGCTTCTAAATTGAGATTCCTTTACCTAAATGGCTTAAAGTTTTGAAGGGGTGACGACGGGCGTATCATGCGACTTGGCACAGCTGTTTATTTAGCAATAACTGTTACAGTACATTATTTGATTTTTTTACAGTGAAAAGAGCAGTTTACAGGTGACTTTTTGCAAAGCCTAGATGTAAACATGGTCAGGGGTGTAAAAATTTCTTCCTGAAGGTCAAGCCCAGGGTTTTTAAAGAATTGTCAAGCCCAAGCCCTGCTCTATAAATGTAAAGCCCTCGAACAGCAACGTTATCAGATTTTTGTAGCGATCTGATTTATTAGAGGTGTTAAAACAACATGAATTGTAACATAAAATCCAATAAAATCAAACACCAAAATGATTCCGATACTTATTAGGATATTTATCTATTTTTTATACCGATAACAAAAATAGATTGTTGAAAACACTACCAGGTAGGTATGTTTGAGGCTAAATTTGACACTCAATTTAAATGAAACTTTCAATCAATTTACTAAAAATTATTTTTTATTTAAAAAGAGAAAGGCCTGATGGACTTTTTCTCAAGAAAAAAGCAAGTCCAAGGTGTCCTACTGCACTGCCCTGGGCGTCGGACTAACAGATTTTTACAACCCTGACGGTAAACTGTTACTTGTTTACAGTGAAACCAAAATTGATGCCCTTTGATACATGGACATGTATTCAAAAAATATACTGTTATTGCATCATTGTGAATTCGTTTGATTTCGGAGATATCAATTTTCATGGATAGAGAAAAAATACACTTCATAGTATATATGTACTAAATTTGTGGAGTCCCTCTTTTTCAAAAAAAAATATAAAATTCATGGCTGTAGTACACACAAATGTACCTTTAGTATTTATATCAAAACACCAAAACTGAGAGCTGTAATTAATGTGTCACATGTAATTGACAATTCATAGTTATGTGTAGATATTACGTGATTAGGTAATCATTTGACAAATTGACCTATCATAACTCCAATCCATAGACAAGTTTCCAGTTGGTGAATTTCCCGTAAAATTTTGACGTCACAATATAGATTTTTCAACGTTACAATGTTCAGTGTCGCAATTTGCGCTGATTGACTCCAGGTCAATCGGAGCAATTCATTCATAAAAAGAAATAGGAAATTCTCCTATTGGTTTTTTACAAATAAACACATGTATTGATTGCAAAACAAACCTGTCCTTGTTTAAAGAACATAAAAAACTTATAAAAGTTTAACTAGGAATATCTTAACAAAATTTAATTGAAATTCTCTTTTCCAAACTTCTTAATCATATTAATTGGAAATCAGCACTTTACTGTAGGTCTACGAAGGTCTTCGTCGATCAGGTCCTTCATCATGTATATCATATTTCATTGTGTATATGTATTTGTAATCATGGTTCAGGGACACCCATGAAAACCCTTAAAATTGAAAACCCATGAACAAAAAATGAATTCACTGTATCAGATTTTTACATTAAGGCTTGTCCGACTTGTACCTATCAGAGACAAGTAAAATTCATAACTTCCTGCCAACAGGACAAGTGAAAAATTCAAATCAAATATAATTCTGCTTTGTTCTAACATGTAGCTAATTATTTTGGACAAGTAGATCTTAAGTTTACTTGTCAGATGTACAAATCCAAATAAAAGTTTAAGTAGAGGCCTGACTGGGCTTTGCTTTTGACATTTGAAATAAAGTCAGTACAATTATCAACTTACAATGGAATGTAAAAAAGCACCATTAAGCTGCACAGAAAAAAATTGAGTGATTTCAACTGGAATTCATTATCATAATTATGTAAGAGATTTATTTGCAGTTTATAAGTTCTCTTACTCTTAGAAGAGAAGAAACTAAGAAACCCATACAATTTAAATTTTCAAGTGGTAATTTTGGTTGGTCAATGTTGAAAATGCAGACATGAATGACTGTTACCATGTTACTCCAAAGTCTTTTGTGTCCAATTTGGGATATGACAAATTAAATTTTCAAATCAATAATGCCACATCAATTTAATGAGTATATGATCATCATAGGCCATCAAAAATATTAGGGAGGGGGCTTTTATATTTTTATATTAAATTTTTTTATGAGTGGTTGCCTTTAAATGGAATGAGATTCTCAAGAACCATTAGGTTTTTATGGCCATTTTAACCAGGAAAGGAAAATGGTAATACAAGGTATTTGTGTAAAACTTTTTCTTTCTGTTTCTGGAAACCGATTTTCAAAAGCCTGGGGTTATATAGGCTGAGAATCTATAAATTAACTTGATGTGGCCTTACTTGTTTCCACACTCTCACAGTGTACAAATACCTGGCATATTTAGATGATATCTGTATTTGTGTTGAAAAGCAGTTTGTGTTTTAATTACAGATCATCATGGAAAATGTTTGGAAAACATTCTACGTGAGGAAAAAGACAACAAAATTACTGTGCTGTTGGCTTGTCATCTGTTTTCAAAAATGACCAATGCCATGGGGAAGCATTATATTGTGGATGATCGTATCAGCAAATATGAAGTTTGTCCATGTAAAGCAAACTGTGGTGAAAAAATTGAATATGGTAGTACTGGGATAGGTAAGTTACTGTAGTTACTGAATCACTTACTAGCATTCACAAAGTGAAACCTGTCTAATCTGATCCCTGACTTAACCAGATATCTATCAAACCTAAACCCTGACTTAAATAAAAAACCTGTTTAAACTGAACCCTTACTGAAACAGAAACATGTCTAAACTGAACCCTGACTAACCAAGAAACCTACCTAAACAGAACCCTGACTGATTCGGGAACCTGTCTTTACTGAACTTTGACTGAACCAAAAACCTGTCTTACTGAACCTGACTAAACCAAACCCTGATTAAATAGGAAACCTGTATGAACCAAAACCTGACTAAACAGGAAACTTGTCTAAACCAAATTTGACTTAACCAGAAACTTGTGAACCAAATCCTGATTAAATCAGCAACCTGTCTATACCAAACCTCTGACTAAACAAGAAACTTGTCTAAACTGAACCCTGACTGAACTAGAAACCTGTCTAAACTGAACCCTGACTAAACCAGAAATCTGTCTAAATTGAACCATGACTAAACCAGAAACCTGTCTAAACTGAATGAACATTGACTAAACCAGAAATTTGTCTAAACTGAACCCTGACTTAACCAGAAACCTGTCTAAACTGAACCCTGACTAAACCAGAAACTTGTCTAAACTTAATCCTTACTTAACCAGAAACCTGTCTAAACTAAACCCTGACTGAATCAGAAACCTGTATAACCTTAACCCTGACTAAACCAGAAACCTGTCTAAACTGAATCCTGACTAAACAAGAAACCTGTCAAAACAGAACCCTGACTGAATCAGAAACCTTTCTAAGGAGAACCCTGACCAAACCAGGAGTGTGTCTTAACTGAACCCTGACTAAACCAGAAACCTGCCTAAACTGATTCCTGACTAAACCAGAAACCTGTCTAAACAGAACCTTGACTTCAACCAAAATTTGTTTAAACAGGACCCTGACTTAACCAGAAACCAACCTACGCTCAACCCAGACTGAATTAGGAACCTGTCTAAATAGAACCCTAGCTGACTAATCCAGAAACCAAACTAAACTATACCCTGGCTGTAGAAACCTGTCTAAACTTAACCCTGACTAAACCAGAAAACTGTATAAACTTAACCCTGACTAAACCAGAAACCAACCAAAACTATACCCTGGCTGTAGAAACCTGCCTAAAAAAGAACCCTGACTGAATCAAAAACCTGTCTTAACTGAACCCTTACTAAACCAGAAACCTGTCTAAACTGAACCCTTCCTTAACCAGAAACCTGTCTAAACTGAACCCTAACTAAACCAGAAACCTGTCTAAACTGAACCCTGACTAAACCATAAACCCGTCTTAACTGAACCCTGACTGAATTAGAAACCTGTCTAAACTGAACCCTGACTAAACTAGAAACCTGTCTACACTGAACCCTGACTAAACCAGAAACCTGTCTACACTGAACCCTGACTAAACCAGAAACCTGTCTAAACTGAACCCTGATTAAACCATAAACCTGTCTAAACTGAACCCTGACTGAATTAAAAACCTGTCTAAACTGAACCCTGACTAAACCAGAAACCTGTCTAAACTGAACCCTTACTTAACCAGAAACGTGTCTTAACAGAACCCTGACCAAACTGGAAATCTGTCTAAACTGAACTTTGACTGAATTAGAAACCTGATTATACTGAACACTGACTAAACATAAACCTGTCTAAACTGAACGAACATTTACTAAACCAGAAACCTGCCTTAACTGAATCCTGATTAATCCTGTAACCTGTCTTAGCTGAATCCTGATTAAACCAAAAACCGATCTAAACTAAACCATGAATGAAGCAGAGACCTTGCTTAAACTGAATATTTACCAAACACAACCCTGACTAAATTAGAAACCACTTTAAAGCAATCATACTATTCCAATTTTCCATCAGCAAAACTTGTATACATTGTATGATCTAATTATTAGTATGTGAATACAATGCCTCTTCTATTTGAACACAATCGTTGGTATATCTCCTATATGGTTAAGACAGATTAACCATGCATGTTTATCAATGTATCAGTGACCATTGTAACATAGGAGTGATCTGTTATACCTATGGTTGTTACCATATTGACTGTGTGTTAATGAAATGACGAAAAGGAATGTATTGGGTTCATCTTAAAATGTCAAATTTTGTAAAATGCTGGAAACCATAACTAATTTTTTTATGATGACTTATTGCCAGGAATCATTTGGGTTCATTTTACAGAAGTTTATTTGAGCAATAATTATTTCTTCTATTTTTGTTATAAGCTCGAAAACTGTGAGCAAAGCTCACAAATACATACCCTCCACTCCAACATTTGATTCCAGAAGTAAAAAATCACCCAAAAAATCAAATCAAATAAAATTTTAAATAGCTGGTGCACAATTGCAATATGAATTGAACATTCTATGAAATTTTCATTGAATTTCACCGAGTGGTCTAGGAGGAGTTGTTGCCACAAAGTATGTACCCTATGGCAGATGGAATAACGTATAAACGGAAGGACGAACAAATGGACAAAGGAATGTGTAAGCCAAAATAGTATCCTGTAAAATATGTTCCAAATGGAACAAATGTTATTGATATATCTATGAGATTTATTCCATCTGGAGATTATTCACCAGGCAAGCAGTAAATACTTTCCAACTTGAAATTATTTCACCAGGTGAGCTATGAAATATGTTCTTTTGGAACTTTTTTCATGGTGGATACTATAAACCATTACAAATGAACACCATGATCACTATATACCACCGGTAAAGCAAGGGGTATAATAATGGTTGAAGATGAAGTTTGTGACAATATTATTTTACTTTATTTTCCTTTTTGCACATTTAGCAAAAATACTTTACTCTTAAAAATAAATTGGTGTAAAGCTTCTTAAAAATATTTATCTAATTTTATACAATTATGACCTGTAGAAGAGGTGAATTTCCAAAATTGTCAGCCAAACTAGGGTTATTACATCAGTGGGGTTGACTATTTATGGATATTTACCACTTCTAAGAACTGCAATTGCTTTATTTTACAAAAAAAAAGTTGATTAGAAAATGTACGATAATTCAATGGACATTGTAAATTGTGAACAATATGGTTATCATATTTACATTGTAAATTTGACAGGTTATTCCCTAGTAATAATAGGAAATTCACCGGCACCATTGATTAGATGCAAAATTATATCATGTAACTAGTGTTTAGTAGAATTGGTTTTTATTATGTATAAACATATAATAATCATTGTTATCTTTCACAGGAAGTGAACATCTATGGTATGGATATCCAGACATCATGTTATATCCCCCTGGAGGATCGAGAGTATGTGTTGCGATGCCAAAAACAGACCATTACGATGAAAATTACGATTGGTTATCAGTAGAGGATAAGCAGAAACAAGTACTGCGAGTCAAAATTAGTTCACAGGACTTACGGAAAAGGTGTAATATTCAGCAGTTCATAGCTCTTACATTGACGAGCTCTTTGTATCATAAGCAATGTCAGTTAGTGCATCAACATTTATCACTTTCAAGTGTATCATTAATACCAACTTTCGCAGTAGGTGCAGAAAGTTTTGATATCTATTTTTACGATATTGAAAATGACATTCTGTTAAGGAATGATGGAGACCCTATACCTTTATGGAGTATCAAAAATGGAATCAACAGACTTAATTTCTCATCTGTTTTAATGTTATGATTTATCTTTAAATCCAAAAATTACACGAGAAGGAATTGAAACAATGAAGGGATCATGCAATTTTATGCCATTCCTTTCTACAAATGAGTTTGAAACTGTTAAGTCAAGTATTCATATAGCAAACTCTTTTAAACCATTAAATCACAAAGAATTTGATGCAATGGATCTGCCAGTGGACTAACCATTAGAAATAGGTCGGTTTGGGGGGGGGAGGTTGTCATAAAAATGATAAAATGGTAGGTTTGAGAAGAGGGGGTTTAAGGACCTGGGAGATATAGTCAGGTGAAATGAAGAGTTGGAAAAAGGTAGTTGAAAGGTTGGAGATTTGAGAGAAAGGGATGAAAAATTGGAGATGAATGGTTGGAGGTGATAGAAATGTTTGAAAGATTTAGTTACGAATTAAAGAAAGAAGGATAAGAGATAAGAATGACCACCTGTCCACCCCATAGTGTAAGTGTTGAAGAATTACTGCCCTTGAATTTTGCAAAATCTGCAAACCCGATTACTGGAAGTAAAGTATAGTGGAAGATACAGGTCAAGTTTGATATCTATCTTGATATGTTGTCTTCGTGCATAGCTGTTGCCCTTGAAATCAACTATTTCTGCGAATGTTATTGTTTTTTAGGTGTTTTGAAGAATATTTACAACATTTTAGATAATGTATCTATCAATAAAATACAGGTCATGTTAGCTTTATTTTCCCAGATTTACTTTCTCTAAGCCGATGATAAAGTTTGGTCAAGAAAAGCAGTTTATTCTAGATCTGGTTCCTGTGATAACTAGAATTCCCAAAAGGCAATGTATAGTTTGAAGTCAGCAGATAATTAGTCCCCTACCAGCTTCGCCGAAGGGGACTTTAGGTTTGCACTCCGTCAGTCCCTCTGTCAGTCTGTCTGTCAGTCCGTCACACTCAGTTTTCTGGACTTTTTTCCAAAACTATATGAGATATATAACTAATATTTGGTATGTAAGTCTAGCACCATAAGTTACAGATGAAGTTTGAGTTTGGTTCCTGTTCATTGATTTTAGGCAGTGTTATGGGCCTTTGACTCAGAAAATTTTGGTAAAATATAGGTTTTCCAGACTTTTTTCTACACTGTTTCAGATATGAGGCTTATATTTGGTACGTGAGTCTACCATTATGAGTTACAGATCAAGTTCGAGTTTGGTTCCGGTCCATTGATTTTGGACGGAGTTATGAGCCTTTGACTTAGAAAATTTTGGAAAGATATAGGTTTTCCGGACTTTTTTTCTACACTGTTCCAGATATGAAGCTAATATTTGGTATGAGAGTCTACCACTATGAGTTGCAGATCAAGTTCAAGTTTGGTTCTGGTCCATTGATTTTGGATGGATTTATGGGCCTTTGACTTTTAAGCTGTAAGCTGATATTTGCATTGTTATTCAACCACTATGGGTTACAGATCAAGTTTGATTATGTGTTGGGTTCATTGATTTTTGATGGAGTTATTGGCCTTGGGCTTGGAAAACTTTTTTTCTTTAACTATTTTTGCTGGTATAACAAAGAATTGTTCCACCGGTAGGGGACTTCTGTATTGCCTTGCAATACGATCTACACTTTTCTTTTTCTAGTTTTCCAGCTTACTTTGCCATAACCAGTCTCAGCTTTTGCTATCACTAAGCATCTCGTTGTCATTAACTTTATGTTCAAAGATCTCCTCTGAAACCACTTGGCCAATTTTAACCATATTTTATTACAATAGTGTGATGATGCTGTTCATAGTTTGTGATTTTTATGACTTGAGATGCATTCAAAGATCTTTTTTCTGAATCCGCTTGATCAATTTAAACCAAATTTTGTCACAATATGCCTCATATGACCTACTGAATTTTTTAATATTTTTTGTCTTGGCCGCAATGAAAGTCACTGAAAGTGAGATCTTTGCATACAAAGTATGGCAGTGAAGACGTAAAATTTCATGTTAAGTTTTTTAATTATGTCATTTTCTCAGAACCTATAAGTGGTAAGTAAATGATATTTGGTATAAAAGGTTTTCTTGAGTAGTACATGACAGTCTGCTTTATGGCTTTGGTCTATGACCTCAATTTCACGGTCCAATGAAACATGTTCAGTTTTTGTGATTAGTTTAGTTTCTCAGTAACTATTTGTAGCAGGGCGATGATATATGGTATGTAGGTTGGTCTTTGGTTGTACATCAGGATCTGTCATAATGGTTTTTGTCCATGGCCTAAATTTCATGGTCTAATGATCATGTAAAGTTTTTCTGATTAGATCAGTTTCTCAGTAACTAAGTGGTAGGTAAATATTTTGTATATAGGGTGGTCTTGGGTAATGGGAAGTATATGACACTCTGCTATATGGCTTTTGTCTGAGACCTTAATTTTATGGTCCAATAACTATGTTAAGTTTTTGCTATTAGTTTAATTTCTCAGTGACTATTAGTGGTAAGTCAATAATATTTTAACTCATTCCAATTCAAATTTGCAATTCCAATGATTGCAAATCTGGTGTCACCAATTTGAAGAGCTACCAATTAGTGTTAATAACCAAATGGGCAGAATTTCATGGGACTCACACAAATATCACATTTGTAAGTTGATATGTTGGCAGACTTTTGCATTATTGCAATTCACAAACATGGGAATTTTAAAATCCAATGGGAAAATCCTTTTTCTCATGGGATTTCACTATTTCCCATCGGATTTTAACATATTCCCATGGGAAAAAAATTACGTGGGATTTGTAAGAAATCCTATGGGAATAATAAAAGTTTCATTGGAATATTTCAATACCCCATGGGGAAACGGCATTTTCCCATGTGATTTTGAAATTCACGTGATTTTTAATTTGCTATTGTGAGAAATGGACTTATTTATATTATTTTGTTAAGTGCCATGCCATTCAAGACATTTTGGTTATTCACATTACTTGGTATCTGTCAAAAATGGGGGCGCAAAATTTGCAACCACTGGAATTGCAAATTAAAATTGGAATGAGTTTTCAGTATGTAGGTTGGTCTTTTGTAGTACATAACTGTCTGTCATATGGTTTTTGTCCATGGCCTAAATCTTCTGGTCAAACGATCATGTAAAGTTTTCTCTGATTAGATCAGTTTCTCAGTAACAATTTATGGTATGTCAATGTAATTTGGCATGTAGGTTGGACTAAGAAGTACATGACGTTCTGTAACATGGTTTTTGTGTGTGACCTCAATTTCACGGTCCATTGAGAATGTTCAGTTTCCCAGTAATTTTATTGGTAGGTCAGTGATATTGGGTATGTTGGTCAGTCCTGGGTAGTACATGAGATTCTGCCATATGACTTTTGTCTGTGACCTCAATTTTACGGTCCAGTGCCCATTTTAAGTTTGACTTTTCTATATCATATTTTGTATGTGGGTTGGTTTTCGGTAGTACAGGACAGTCATACATATGACTTGTGTCTGTGACCTCCAATTTCATTGTCTAGTGATCATTTTAAGTTTCCCAGTATATATTAACGGTAGGTCAGTAATATTTGGTATGAGTGTTGGTTCTAAATGGAACATGACAGCTTAATATTTGGGTTTTGCTTGACCTCATTTTCATGGACTAGTCAACATGTTTAGTTATTCAGTATCTATTAGTGGTAGGTCAATGATATTGAGTATTTAGGTTGGTTTTGGGTAATACATAACAGTTTGCAATATTTCTTTTGTCAGTTACCCTAAATCATAGTAAAGTGAACATGTTAATTTTTTTCTGATTTAAGTCAGATTTAGTTTTCACATCAATTTAGTGACCAAGCAGGGACGGGCAAGACATCAATTAGGGTCTACACTTGTTATGCATTCAAGATTGCCATCAGCAGGTAACATAGTAAAGCTTTGAACTGTATGGGAAAACATTCAAAGATCTTTTCCTATGAAACAACTGAAACAATGCAAACTAGATTCAGTCACAATATGCCTTGAGTAGAACTGTTCAAAGTTTATCATATTTATTATACCCCACGCACCGAAGTTGCGGAAGGTATATAGTTTTTGACTGGTCCGTCAATCCGTCCGTCCGTCTGTCAGCAAGTGGGTACACCATTTGTCCGGATAACTCCTCCTACAAATTTTAAGATAGAAAGTTTTTATTTTGCAGGTTGATTGTGCACATATCAAAGATGTGCATGGTACTTGGATTTTGATCTTGGATAAATTTTCAGAAAACTACTCATTGTTGAACTTTGTCATTATAACGCATTATATTGAATATAGGGTACACCATTTGACCGGATAACTCCTCCTACAGTTTTGAAAATAGGAAGTTTTTATTTTGCAGGTTGATTGTGCATGGTACTTGGATTTTGATTTTGGATAATTTTTCAGAAAACTACACATTGTTGAACTTTGTCATTTTTACGCATTATATTGCAAATAGGGTACACCATTTCACCGGACAACCTCTCCTACAGTTTTTAAGATTGGAAGTTTTTATGCCCCCGCGACGATAAGTCGGGAAGCATATTGTCTTACCCCTGTCCGTCCGTCCGTCCGTCGGGGGGGATGTACATGGTTTGTCCGTGCAACTCCTACAGTTTTATAGCTAGGAAGTTTTTATTTTGCAGATCAATTGTTCATATATTGAAGATGTGCTTGTGATAAGGATTTTGATTTTGGTGCATTTTTGTTAAAAATATACATTGTTAAACTTAGTCATCTTTGATGATTTTTCATAGAGGGTACATAGTTTGTCCGCACA
>MJUU01069602.1:5131-34454 GCA_002080025.1 Modiolus philippinarum | reverse complement strand
AATGCATGCTTCGGATGCTGTCTCTGACCTATATTTTACGCATGAGCGACTTAGTTAGGTAGAATGGTCTAAGTCCATTCCTGCTTACTGACATGGCCCACATCAACCATACTGGTATGTATGATGCATTTTGGGATGACATCAACGTTGCATGCTTCGGATGCTGTCTCTGACCTACATTTTACGCATGAGCAACTTGGTTAGGTAGAATGGTTAAAGTCCATTCCCGCTTACTGACATGGCCCACATCAACCATACTGGTATGTATGATGCGTTTTGGGATGACAACAACAGTGCATGCTTCGGATGCTGTCTCTGACCTACTTGTTACGCATGAGCGACTTGGTTAAGTAGAATGGTTAAAGTCCATTCCCGCTTACTGATATGGCCCACATCAACCATACTGGTATGTTGGTGCGTTTTGGGATGACAACAACAATGCAGGCTTCAGATGCTGTCTTTGACCTACATTTTACGCATGACTTAATCTGTTTAAGCGAATGATTATAGTCCATTCCTGGTTACCGACATGTGCAACATGTGACAATGCTGTGCAATGAGGTGACCTTAGCAGGCTGTTGCTGCTTTCCATGTTTAGAAATATCTGAAATCTTTATTTTAGATCAGATTTTGATGGGATTTTTTTCTTCGGATTCCTCTCATTGCAGGGTTCCTTGAGTTTGCCAACAGATTTGACGTAGCTCTTACTTTTTCCGGGCTATAAGGGGTCAAAGGGGCCAAAATTGCAATTGTAAGAAATATGTGAAATCTGTATTTTTCATCAGATTTTGATTGGATTTTTTCTTTGGATTATTCTCATTGTAAGCTTTATTTTCACTATTTTGTATCCAGCTAATTACTGTATCATGCTTATTATTGTGTCTATCTAATTACTGTGTCAAGCTTTTTACTGTGTCCACATTTGCTTTAAATTACACTTGTTCAATTTTACTGGTCGACTTGCTGCGGTCGTATAATTCTGCAGTCTGCGTAGCCCCTTATTGTAATTTCAAATTTTCTTCCGACCATCTGATTATTGTGCCCACATCTGATGATTTTATTATGCCAAGTTTTCTTACCATTGACTCGATGAATGCCCTTTGGTTGTTTAAATGTTGTGTTTGTCTTCTAGAAACTTTTGTCGGACAACGGATGACAACAATTGTATGAATACTTTGCCAGTTAATTTAATGTTTGTCGACGAGTCATAAAACATGGATGTAACGTTGCTCAACATCGGTGCTAGGGGCCGTTTGGAACTTACTATGAGGTATGAGGATAGCTCATTGTTGAAGGCCATATGGTGACTTAAATTATGAAGAACAACAATAAATATTAAGCGTTGTTCAGTTGCTTGTTTTTGCCATGTATTTGTAGAGACTTTATCTCATTTGCAATTACTCCATAGCCCTTCATTGCATTTTAAGAAGGAACACAGTTTTAGGGAAAGCACATTCAAAGTTCTTTTCCTATGAATATGTAGCCAATTGGAACAAAACTTGGCAACAATAGACCTTGGGCGGTCCCCTGTAAAAAAGATGTTTTCAGGTCAGCTTAATATCAAAGAAGGGCTACCAGCGGGGAATATAGTTTTTACATTTGACTCTATATGAATATACATTCACAAATCCCCTCTGAAACTCCAGGGTCTTTTGGAACCAATTATGGTCACATTAGTTCTTGTCTTGTGTGATCCTCTTAAAAAAGTTTTTCAGGTCAATGATACATACATGATTGCTGTCATCTGAAACATAGTTTTAACATTTTACACTATAGGAAAGCACATTCAAAGATCTCTGAAACTACTATGTGAATTGGAACCAAACTGGGCCACAAATGTCCTTGGGTGGTCCGTTACAAAAAAGTGTTTTCAGGTCCACGCTGTATCTAAGATTGCCACGAGCAGGGAACATAGATTTAACACTGGAATCTATGGGAAAACATTCAAAGATCTCCTTCATAGCTGCCTAGCCAATTTGATCAAAATCTGGCTATACTAGTTCTTGGGTTTTCGGGAATATAGTGTAACATTGGTTCTTATTGGAGAAATACTCTCAAATATTTTCAATTTCTGAATCTGCTTAACCAATTGGAACAAAATTTGGGAATAATAGTCCTTGTATGGTCCCACCAAAGGTATATTTCAGGTCCTCGCTATATCCAAGATGGCCGCCAATTGGAACATAGTGTAACAAGGGATGCTGTAAGAAAATTCGAAGATCTTTTTTGAAACTGCTGAGCTAATGGAAACCAAACTTTGGCACAAAAGTCCTTTGGTATTCCCCTGCAAATGTTTTTTTTTCAATACTAAAAGACGGCCGATTGCGTGGAACATATTTTAAACGTTGGATCCTATTGGAAAACACATTCAACGATCTTAACCGCTGAGCCATTTGGAACGAAACTTGGCCACAACAGTTGATTTCCTGCAAAGATGTTTATCAGGTTCATACTATATTCGAGATGGCTGCCAGCAGAGAATATAGTTAAACATTGTCTATGGGAACGTTTTCAAATATCTTTTCGTCCGAAATGACTTGGAACCACAATAGTCTTTATGTGCAAAAAAATGAGTTTTTCAGGTTCACACTTTATCCAATATTGCTGCCAGCAGGAAACAAAATTTAATATTGGACTGTATTGAAACGCTTTCAAAGGTCTTCTCCCCCAAGCCACAGTGGATATTGGATCTTTGGTCTCTTTAACACAGACTGTCTATGTTAGTTGAGGTCCGTATGAGCGATAAAGGCTTTATTAGTCTATTTTTATCTTTTCATTTACAGTTTTTCTTAGAAAACAAATGTAGTCAATATTTAGTCCTTTGCTGGTCCCCTTAAGATAACAATATGCCAAAGGTTTTACTTTTTGACTTTAATGTTCGTACATCATTCAAGCCTCATCCAGGATGACCACCAGAAGGGAAAATAGTTTTTAAAAACGGCGCTATGGGAAATGCATTCCATATCTTCTCTGAAAACGCTCACAAAATTTCAGTTTATTTTCATTATTATAGTCCTTTGGTGACCTCGTTCAAAGTTTTTGATTTTCGTGTTCGTACCTAGTCCAAGATTACGAGCAATTAGGTTCTTAGCGTAACAAAGGATGCTCTTGAAAATGCATTCAAAGTTGTCCATTAAAACCCATACTCGTGGTTATTTTGTTTGTACATAATCAAGGATGTTAAACTACGGCTAGAGGGAACATAGTTTAACATAAGGCCCGACGGAAATGCATTTAAACATCTTCTCCTCAAAAACTGCTGAACAGTTATAATCACATTTGTTCATGATAGTCACTCGGTGGTCCCCGTTTGTGATTTTTATGCTCGCTATTCATACACGTATAATATGGCTACTAGCAGGGAAAGTAATTTAACAAAGGATCCTTTTGGAAAAACATTCAAAGATCTTTTCCTCAGAAATCATAAGATCATCTGTACACAACTTGGTTGCAACAGAGCTTGGGTAGACCCCTTTCAAAATAAGTCTATTTTGCTTATAAGTAAGATGGCAGGCGTCAGCCAATATAATTAAAGAAGGGCCTTTATAGCCTGTGCTTTTATTAAATGGTGATGGTTCGTGTGCTTGACAGCTTCTTTTTCTAAACTATTTGTGCTCAAATGACTATTTTGATGACCAATAAGAACCAAGCAATATGTATTTTACAAAAGGATATGGAGTAAATGAACATGAGACCATAACACATATGATAACTCCAACTGCAATAACTTTATTGAGCTGTATGGCCATTTCGGAAATTTATTCCTCATCAGCAGCACTAGAACCCAAACGCAGGAAATCCATAATTTCAAAAAATGTTTAAATGCATAAAACCAAACGAAATCCGAATAATTAGTAATATCAAATATAGCTAAGGACAAAAACTACGATGGTGGGAGTTAATCCTTCGGTTTTAGAATTTACATAAATTTAGATAATAGTAATTGAATAAAGTGTACACATGAGATATTATCTCATGTACAAGTACACCATATCTCAGAAAAATAAAGAGCATACATCTCTACCACGGGGAATTGTTTTACCAACTCCACACTGCAATAAAAGACAAACTCCTGAATTAAATATTTTACGAAAGGATATGGAGTAAATGAACATAAGACCATAACACATATGCTAACTCCAACTGTAATAACTTTAATGAGCTGTATCGCCATTTCGGAAATTTATTCCTCATCAGCAGCACTAGAACCCAAACAAAGGAAATCCATAATTTCAAAAAATGTTTAAATGCATAAAACCAAACGAAATCCGAATAATCAGTATTATCAAATATTGCTAAGGACAAAACTACGATGGTGGGACTTAATCCTTCGGTTTTAGAACGCAGTATATTCTTTTATAGCTCCGTCATGACCTGGTTTTTACCATTGCATTTGGGGACTGCAGGTTATTTGTTCTTCTATAGATTTTAAACATATTTTGATTTCTTATATATTCAGAATCTTCTATTTTATCAGTCGTGTGTCCGTTCGCTCGTCTGTCTGTCCATTCGTCATCGGAGTTGTCCGATTATAATTTATTATCTATCACAAAAAATCGGTCCTAGACTAGTTTGACTCGGAGTCCAGAGGAATAAATATTGATGGAATAATGCGTCTTTATACTTTGAAAGTTTGTAAATATTTGGGTTTCCTGCTGATTACTTGAAAACGAATTAACATGCTGTCGTCAAAATTGATTTATAAGTTATTTAAAAAAAAACAGGACACCTTAGATATTGTTCTCAAAACTTAAAATGTAACAAGTTTACCACTATTCCGAGGCCAAGTTTGATGTAATTTTGTGCTAAGATTTCCAATTGGTTCCTGAGTAATGCCCCTTGAATACTAAAAATTTTACAACTTTTTGGATTTCTGACCAGTAACTTTGAACATATTAAATATATAATCCTCAGACTTGGTAGGTAAGTTGTTAACAGAAAACGTTAAGATATCGTTTCGTTTACTTACACCATTTCCGATAGTTAAGTATTATACGTTTTTAAAAGTTTAAGATATTCTACAGACTTGCAAAACTTGAAATGTTAACCCTTCCTGCAAATAATAACACTACTTCTATAATTTCATGTCAAAAGTTACATATGTGTGATAAGTGGAAATGGGACTTACTTAAACCATTGAATACGCACAGATCCTACATAAGTTCAAATAACACCATGCCTGTTGTCGTGTCGCAAATTATTTATAAAAAGTATGAAGGCAAAAAGGAAATTTTCGGATTTTTTGTTTTTCAGATTTTCAGCGTAATAAGCAAGCCAAAAATGTCTCAGATAAGATAAAACAACGGCAGTAGAATTCCGAAGGAACAAAGCACAAGATAACACAAATCAAAGTCCAGAGACAAGGCAAAATCAAGAACACCACAAGACAGAGACCAAAGACACCACATGCCCATAAAACACACGAACATTACATATACAACACAAAAAACTAAAGCGCTAACAGTGTGAACTCTGAAAATACTAGAATGACATCAGGTGCTCCGTAAGGGTAAGTATGTCCTGCTCTGTATACAGCACCCGTCACACTGTCAGTGGGTCAATCCAGGGTAAAGTCAAAACCGGAAATGTCAAATCCGGGAAGACGTGAATCTAGCTGAAAATGTCAGTTTTCATTTGTGACACTGACATTTCATATCTATCTATGATGTCGTGGTGACGGTCATAGAATTTCTGAAGGGATGAAATTAACAACGGCTGAACATATCCCTGAGGGCTGACTCAGCAGTTTTTGTGACAGTGCTTTAAATTTATAATTAATTAAAATATCTCGGAAAAGTCAATTTTGTTCCTGTTTCAAAATGTTCCCAATGGGAATACAGTAATAAATGTCCAAAATTAGCCTTTAAATATTTATTAGAGACGTATGATATTTTGGTCAAATAAATCACTTCCGGGCACTAGTTTTGTTCCCGGAAGTTTCATTACCATATAACTAAAAATACTTTAGAAGGCATGTATTTAAGTGTCCGATATGGTGTTTCTATTTTATTTGCCTGTTTTTTGATGGCTGTAACAAAATGGCGACCAACATATGTAACACTAATAGAAGAAACAAACATGTTTATATAATAGCAAAAATTTACAGTTCGTTTAAAAGAAGCGATTTAATGAAGCCAGCAGTAGTTGTAGTTTGCTTTGTTCATAAATGATGGATTGTTCTTAGAAATTCCCCCAAGAAGAAAGTTATCAATTCACTGGAGTTGTTAAATCCTATTGGTTTCATATGATCGAATTCCTTAAGCAAATTATATTTCAAATCCTTTAAAGTATCTTTGATCGTGTCATGGTTTTCAAATGTCCGGAAAATTAGTGAAAAAGCCCTTGCTCTGTCTGTGAAATGTCCTCCTGCACCATGTAATGCTTTAGCGCCGCTATTCGCCTTTTGACAAATATTCGTATTTTTTCTATAAATACGCCAGAATATGTATAATGTATAGCGTACATTCCATTCACATGGAAGGTTGTAATAATGTTTTTCATAAAGGCCAAGCCACACATTAAAGAAATCCTGGGCAGGATTAACAAAATATTTACCGTATTTATCATACCACTGATTGAGTTGCTGGATGTAGTTTGGCATCTTTTGTCTCCATCGGTCAAGGTGCATAAGTGTAATACCAGAATTAATTCCATCATTTAAGCCTTCATGGTGTGGCTTTGGAAACATACGAAATCGTTTATCTTGCGCATACAACATTGCAGATGCTCCTATGATCTGCTCATCATTAAAGTTATTGAAATGAGCCCATAAATCGTCCAAAGGTTTCATCATTATAACATCAGTATCGAGGTTTATAACTTTACTGACGTTCGGAAACTGTAGATGTAACAACTGGCGGTAGGTACTACATGGTCTGTTTAAATATTTCATATGTTTCAAATTTTCGGGGTAAACCAACTCGTGATAAGACAAGGAAATCTGTTTAGAATATCTCGACGGCCATTTTCGAAACAAGTCAACGACTTTTTGAAACACTTCTCTAGAATTGGCTAGTACTGCATAATGAACGGATGATTTTGTAAACAAAGAAACAGACTTCAATAAGACGTTCAGTTGACGAAGTTGTCTCTCGAATGAACGAATGCGTTCCGCTGAAGGGCGTTCCGGATCTTTTGTTTGGTCATCACATATTTGGATAACTACAATAATATCTCTTAAAGTGTCGTTGATAGTTTTGTACTCAACTGGTAATCTTTCGTCGTTGGCTAAGCTCTGCTTCTTCCTGCCGATAATTTTGCTGTTTTTCATCACACCGTTTCCATTATTGTTATGTATCAAATAAACTTTAGGTTTAGCTTTTCGTAAATTTATCATATCGAATGCTAGCATACAAAGAACAGAACAAAATGCATAAAACAAAAGCCGTCGCAGTTTTTTATATGCCATATTTGCAAGGGTTTGCCAATCTTATTTTTAATTTTATTTCTTGTAATTCTTATACGAATAAGTAATCAATAGTTACATGTGTTACTAACAGATGCTCTTTAATAGTTAATTTATGCCATGTGTTGATAAAATATCTAAAATATTTTATATTTACCTCACATATATCGCTTATATACGCCCTGTCTCTGAAAATAGTCGCAGTGGTCTTTTTTATCAAAAATGTATATAGTTAGATTAATAGAATCGTACATCGGTGACAGTGCAAGACCGAAAAATCTCAGACATCCAAGAGTAGGAATTTTAGTACTTGGGGAAATGTTTTGGAGATTTGTTGTCTGACAAGAGTTCGTTTGTACATTTGTACATTGTATATTAGATATTCTAACATGGCTCTAGTTAATCGTCAACCAGTATAATACTCGATAACCATATATTTCGCACATGCGCAAATGGAATCGGAATATGCGTAAACGGGGTGAAAAAAACAAAATGTTTTTAATTTTGTTAGTCTTAATTTATGAAGGAAATAAAAGTTAAGAGCAGTTTTTAACTATACCACGCCATTCAGACACGTGAATGTCTATTAATTTGCTTTTGATTTGAATTTTGAACTTGCTAGTGTTTGAAAACGTCAGATTGTGTATTGAGACATCAGAGACAAAGACATTAATGGAGTCGGGATATCCGCCTTCTCTTAGGTCGCTTCAGAATGAAAAATTCAATTTTCTGTCATATTAGAATCGAAATAATTCATGGCAGGTATATGGTTATTGTCATTTAACCATGGGCTGGGCCTTGTATTCGTAAATTTAACCCCTCGCTAACGCCTTGGGTTAAATTTGAATACAAAGGCCAAGCCCATGATTAAATTTCCAATAACCATATACCTGCCATGAATTATTTCTTAAATGGCGTCGTCGATGTATCACGTGATTAAAGTGGTCATATTTTGTAAATTTTGTACTTTTTTTACTTAACTTACATTCTTTACGTAACAGGGGATATCGACAAGATACTCTGCTTGCATCCGTAAAATTAGCTTTGAGATCTAGTGACCTGAAAATTTTACACACATACTGGCCTCTCACCGATACTGCCGATTTCTACTGAAATATATGATGACTTTTGACCAAATCCTTCTGGAAGTTATGAGTCTGGTTTTTCTTCCGTAGTGCGACAGTGTTTTACCAGCAGACTACGCTCCTTGTGCCAGCCGGCAGTTTAGCGGCGAGAACCCACTTCCTTGACTCATCTTTCAAAATTACGTTTTGTCATTATCTCTCATTTCAAGATTGTGGTCTTGGAGTTAGTAGTCTACCTGCATAGGGAAACAAGATGGCTAAAAGGGAGGTTTGGGTACCCATAAACCGGTTTAACCCTACCGCTGGCTTTTCTAGTTCCAGTCGCAAGTACGGCTGTCCAGATTTCCTATCGTTGTTAACGTTTGTATTTTGTATTGTTTGGGTTTTTCCTGTTTAGTTCTCTAGCAGATTGTGGCATGTGACTATAGTTTTCTGCCATTGTAGACGTGTCCTGTTATTTTACATAGAATTTACAACTGTGGCTTGTGAAATTTAGGAAAAGAACAGATTTAAAACTGCTCTTAAAAATGTATAACGATGTGCTGATTCTTTCAAAATGATTTTCATAAGAATCAGACGAGGTTAAGTCTTGTAAAAATTTCTGCATAAGGCCATTTCGACAAATCATGTCTCTCCAGAGCAGATCAAACAAAACATGTTGAAATCCAAAAGCTGATAGAGAACTTATCAAAAGGGTCTAAATCAATATCAAAAATCAACTTAGGACAGAGCTATGCAAGAGCGAAATACGCCTTAGTTTCGAACAAAATTTTCTTACTTTAGATACTCAAGTTTCCAAATAAAATCGGTTTTCATGCAATCAGCACCAAAGCACTGGCTACATGGTTGATGAATACCCTCGGGGACTAACGGTCCATCAGCATTTGCATCGGCAAAGTGGTAATTGATAACAAAATACCAAAATGACTAAATTCAAAAGTTAATTATCTATTCCTCAGTGTAATTTTTTTTCACTTGAAGTAGAGAATTTCTCTCGACAAAATCGTTGAAAATCGTCATTTCCCCTTATGTACAACAGACAATATGGCGACAGCTTGATTGCGAAGACCCAACCACATTTATTATCAGCCATATTATTTTGTTTTTATAACATAAAATAGAAAAGATAACAGGACACACCTACAATGGCCGGAAAACATAGTCACATGCCAAAATGTACCAAGGAACTGCACTAGAAAAAAACCACAAAAATCAGTACCTATGACAAAGTCCGAAGACGGAATAAAATGCATTGATGATCATGAAATATTGTCCTCTTGCATTTTCCAATGAAATATATAACAGGAAGGACACTATTTCACAGGACACTATTTTGCCTTACATATATTTCATTAATGCCAGGTACAATTGTTATCTTCAGTCGAAAAATGGGTGTTAAAATATGATATTATTCATGCAACATTATCAGATACAACACGAATTGGCGGCGCTCTGTTTATTTTTATGTGAACGTAAGAAAAAAGTGCTTATTTTTGAGAAACTTTGTTGGGGTAAGTTTTATGGATGTAGAAAGAAAATTCCATCATATATACTTGAGAATGCTAGATGAGATGAAGAACAACAATAAAAGCGTTGTTCCATTGCTTGTTTTTCCCACGTATTTGTGGAGATTTTGTCTCAATTGCTTTTACTCCATATCCCTTCATTGCTGACTTCAGCATACAAGGAGCGAAAATAACTCGTATTTTTGATATGCCGTATGATTAGTTTTTATACTTGGCTATCAAAGGTCTAGAACTCCTCATGGTGACTTATTAAAGATGAAGAACAAGTTTTATCAAATTCCCAACATTTTAATTTCATGCCTTTTTGCCATTTTGAAGTCTTAGAGACCGGAAACCTATTCCCCATTTCCTGAGCAACCTTCCCGTCAAGTTTCATTCAATTCTTATCACTTATCACAAGTTTGGTCATGATCCAACTATTAGTTTTTGAGAAAATGGTCGGACTAATTTTTGATGGGAAGAGGAGAAGAACAATACGAGAAAGTGGTCGGACAAATTTTTATGGAAGAAAAACAAGAAGAGCAGGAAAAATAAAAAAAAGTATCGAGTAAAAGCAATAAGTCACCCTAAACTTCGTTTGGGAGACTACACAAGCAGTGAACATACTTTTACACTGGACCTTTTGACATTCAAAGATTACAGAAACTACCAGTCCAATTATAACCAAACTTAGTCATAATGGTCCTTTGATGGTCCCTTCCAAAAATTGTATCCAGAAGGTCCGTACCTTATCCAAAATTGCTGCCAGCTGTGAACATAGTTTCAACATTGATCCCTATGGAAAAGACACTCCAAAATCATCTCAGAAACTACCAGTCCAATTATAACCAAATTTAGTCACAATGGTCCTAAGATGGTCCCTTCCAAAAAAGGTATTCGGCAAGTCCGTACCTCATCCAAGATAGCCGCCAGCGGGGAACATAGTTTTAACATTGGACCCTATGAAAAATACATTCAAAGATCTTCTTCTCAGAAACTATTAGTCCAATTATAACCAAACTTAGTCATAATGGTCCTTTGATGGTCGCTTCCAAATATTGTATCCAGCAGGTCCGTACATATGTACCTTATCCAAAATTGCCACCAGCTGTGAACATAGTTTCAACATTGAACCCCGTGGAAAAGACACTCAAAAGTCTTCTCAGAAACTACTAGTCCAATAAGAACCAAATTAAGTCACAACGGTCCTTACATGGCCTTTCAAAAAAGGTTATCCGATAGGTCTGTGCCTCAAAAAGAATGGACGCCAGCGGGTAAAATATTTTCAACATCAAAGATCTTCAAGAAACTACATGTCCGGTTAGAACCAAACTTAGTCACAGTGGTCTTTAGATGGTTTCTTCCTAAAAACGGTATTCGGTAGGTCTGCATGTCGTGCTAGATGTTTACCACCAGGAAACACTCCATGGTTAAAAGTGAAAACACATTCAAGCCTAAAATCACACGTTTGGTTATGATTTAAAATAGCTTCAAAAATTTTATTGTTCATATAGTTCAGATATAGTATTTTATTACTGCAACTTGTTCTATACTTTAAATGGTTGTAATTATGTACTTCAAAATAATTCTAATTGTGTACATCAAAATGGTTCTAATTGTGTACATCAGAATGGTTCTAATTGTGTACATCAGAATGGTTCTAATTGTGTACATCAAAATGGTGCTAATTGTGTACATCAAAATAGTTCTAATTGTGTACATCAGAATGGTTCTTATTTTGTACATCAAAATGGTTCTAACTGTGTACATCAAAATGGTTCTAATTGTGTACATCAGAATGGTTCTAATTGTGTACATCAAAATGGTTCTAATTGTGTACATCAGAATGGTTCTAATTGTGTACATCAAAATGGTTCTAATTGTGTACATCAAAATGGTTCTAATAACTAAATACCGAAGTCACTGTAAATTTACATTCTGCATATGCGCATTTCGACAACTTATGTTTCATCAGTGCAGATTAAATCAAAACACTTGGCAAATCCATGAACCGAAATATGTGTAAACGCTGATAGAGAACAAATTACCAACAGGATCTAAATAGGAAAGCCAAAATCAGCTAAGGACAGAGCTATGCAAGAGGGAGATACTCCTTAGGTTTGAACAAAATTTTCTTAAATTTAGATATTGCAAATTTTCAAATATAATCGGTTTTCGGGCCAGCACCGAAGTACTGGCTACTGGGTTGGTGAATACCCTCGGGGACTTACAGTCCACCAGCAGTGGCATCGACCCAGTGGTAACAAATAGCTAAATACCGAAGTCACTGTAAATTTACATTCTGCATATGCGCATTTCGACAACTTAATTGTGTACATCAAAATGGTTCTAATTATGTGCACCAAAATACTTTTTCGGGGATTATGTATGATTTGAAAATAAGATATAATGACAATGACAATTTTGAAAATTGAGGTAATAAAAGTAAGAGAGGTAATAAATTTTATGTAAACATTTACTTATTTTATTTACCATTTCAGCATAAACTAGATGATAAAGGGAAGCCCTGTCCAATTTTTTTTTACTTTGAAAAGGGGATTCGGAATGTTTTAATTTCAGCAATATGTATTACCTACATTATAAGGGGAACACCTGCCCAATAGTTTTTGAATGGTAGTCTGATATGGGTTGTGATAGATGGTGCAACTTTCAGTTGCAATGGAAACCAAATAAGAAAACTAAAATTTTAAAGAAAAAAATGCATTCTGCAAAATGTTATGTTTTTTTCCTGAAATATCTATACGAAAATACGCACAACGAAATTTGTCGCAGCTTAAATCGCTGTAGCTATTTTGTTTTAAATAAGACCCTAATAAAACATATATGTATCATTTTCTTATTTTTTGCCGCTACTCTTGGTATATTTACCGAAATAATCAACGTTCATATGATAATATTTTCCATAAACCTTCATGTTAATTTCACTCAAATTTTAAAGAAATTCGATGTGGGAGTGATTGATGAATGATTTACGCAAACCAACAAACCAATGAAAAGACACCAAATGGATTGCCGATGGATTACTTATTTGCATATAGAGTGTTTGTTTGTTGTTTTTTCGCATGTCCAATGAACAAACAGAATTTTAATTTGTTTACTAATTTACATAAAAATTTTTGATGACCAAAGTTTTATTTCCAAATAGACCAAATAAATAGATCTTTGAATATTTTCGTTTTTGACTTAGTTTTTGTCTTTATTTTGCTTATTATTTTCTTTTAGTAAACAATTATCACTTAAAGTAGATATCAAATAAAAGCTTATTGTATTATCTTCACAACTTTTACAACAAAATGCCATTTTAGTTAATATAAATATCATACATCAACTTACTCCTACCCCAACAAATTTACTCAAAAATTGTCAGTTTTTTGTCTATGTTCGCTTAAAAATACAGAACACGCAAAATATGTGTTGCATATGACAATGTTCCATAGATAGTATCATGATTTGGTATTTTAACTGTCATTTGTTGACTTAAACCAAATATTTTGCACGAAATCGATTAAAAATGAGATTTTTTCAACATTTCAGATTTACATACTGTTAAATCGTTATATTAGGCTAAATCTGGAGGCCTCATGGTGACTTCAAGATGAAGAACAACAATAAAAGCGTTGTTCGATTGCTTGTTTTCCCACGTATTTGTGGAGATTTTGTCTCATTTGCTTTTACTCCATATCCCTTCATTGCTTATATCTGTATATATGTGAAATAATTGTTATGCGCGATACATGTTTTGTCTTAAACACGGTTTAGTAAAGCAAAGAGTGTTTGATATGACTCTGAAAACCCACAATCTTACCACTACCCCAACAAATTTTCCCTGAAATTGTCAATGTTTTGTCCATGTTCCCATAAAAATAACAAGAACACGCAAAATGTGTGTTGTATATAACAATGTTGCACGAATGCTTTTATGTTTTGGTATTTTAAAAGCCATTTGTCGACTAAAGCTCAATATTTTGCCGTATACTGATGAAAAATGGGACATTTTAACATTTCAGATTTGTCAAAAGTTTAATGTTAAATCGCAATATATGGCAAATCTATGTAATAAATCTGCAGATATGCCAATTAATTGTTAGTTGTCCTATAACATTGTTCAGAAAAACAAGGAGTGTATAATTTGACTCTAAATACCGAAAATCTTACCCTTACCCTAACAAATTTTTCCTTCAATTTTGTTAATTTGTTGTCTACGTTGGGATAAAAATAACTAAAACAAGCAAAATCTGCGTTGCGTATATCAATGTTAAATGAATTATATCATGATTTTGGTATTTTAAATCCCACTCGTCAGCTTAAACCCAATATTATGTACAAAATTGATGAAAAACAGGAATATTCAGCATTTCAGATCTGTCCAAAATCCACTTTTAAATCGCTATATGTGGCAAATGTGGAGTATTCATCTGCAGATATGCCAATTTATTGTTTAACCGACACATAAGTTATCTTAAAACACTGTTAGGAAAAACAAGGGGTGTTGAATGTGACTCTAAATACCGAAAGCCTTACCCCTAACCTAACAAAATTTAACTTAAAAATCCTCAAAATAAGCCTGTGTACAAATCATACTAATGTTTTACTTTCCTTGCAAAGGATACATTTAATATATTGTAATATATTATTTAACGCCAAAATATTGGTAAATAATGAATATTTTGGGCGATTTTCGTAAAAAAGGGGAATTGCCATCATCTAAGAATTTTGCCAAATTCAAAGTTGAATTGTTGAATAATTGCCAATTAACCACAAACATGATCTTATTTGTGATTGGAGTTTTAAAATGATGCGATTGGACCTTTATACAATGTTTAGCTATATATTTTATATTACTGATTATTCGGATTTCGTTTGGTTTTATGCATTCTGGGCGTTTTTGAAATTGTGGATTTCCTATGTTTTGGTTGTAGTGCTGCTGACGAGGAAATAACTACCGAAATGGCCATACAGCTCCTTAAAGTTAGTTGCAGTTGGAGTTAACATATGTGCTATGGTCTCATGTTCATTTGCTCCATATCATTTCGTAAAATATTTAAGCTTTTCAGGCTGAATAAAATGAAATAAATCGTGTCGAATATATGTGGGAAAGGGTAATATGTTTGCAAAATATGAGAGCGTAATGAGTCTACAATGTCAAAAGCTACCATCTAATAGCTTAGATATAATGAAACGATGTTTCATCAAACTTTTCAAGTTACATATTAAATTCATGAAGTATTTACATCTCTTATTCAAGACAGCAAAAACAAAATTACAAAACGGAAAATTCCCACTCTGAATACAATTTCAAGCAGAAGGATCAGCAGAGACGACCTTTGTTTAAATCTACTTAGATGGTTTTCTGCATGTCAGCAATAGTCAAATGCAAACAAGAATTTGCACTAGACATTATCTTTTTATCATTCAGAGCCTGAATACTTTAAATTTTCCTTTAATTTTTAGGAGGAGGGTGGCTAAGTTTTGCATTTGTGAACCCACAATAAATCTAAAACTAAACTTTTTCACACAATTTGTTGCTGACATATCATATGTCATTGTTACATTGGCATTTATTAGATATATATATTCAAATTTGAACGATCCAAAAGTCAGAAAGTAAAACTTGTGAAAATTTCCACTTTTCACTTAATACCGAATTTTATTGACCTTTCAAACATTGTATCACAACTGATAAATTAGGCATAAAACTAGATCACATGATGAGATTTATTCATGTGAAAGGACTTCACAGTTAAAAAAAATCATTTTCGCAATTTTTTGCAGGGGAGGGGTACATTTTTTTATTGCCAGATCATAAGAATGGCGAAAAGTGGTCAAACTTGTGTACATTTTAAAGATTGTAAAAGAAATTAAATTAGCATCAATTTGGTACCAAATTTCAGTACATCTAACTTATCTTCAGAAAATTATGGAGCATTGGGGAAAACAAAGTCGGTGAGCCCCATTTTCCTTTATTTTTTTTTTAAAGTATGTCCAAGGGGCTAACACATGAGTAAAGTAGAAAGAAATCTATGGAATAGTTTTAAAGAAATCAACAATATACCTGGTTTTCCCTATATATTTATTAGAAACATTTTGATCATTTTGATATCAGTTATTTTAAAAACAAGCACGGTGACCCCCTTTTTTATTTTTTCATCTCAATGAAGATAAAATAATGAAACTTTCCTGTAAAAATTAAAATTCTATGGAAAAAAATTTGGAATACCCATCTACCTTAATTGAGATTCATCTAGTAGCAACTGATTTTGTCAATTTGTCTGATTGTGTAGTTTTTGATTCCAGTTAAATATGATCATTTATCTTTACATCTTACAGCTTTTTAATGCTTTTAAGAAAAAGGTTGTTAAAAAGTTGTTTTGAAAAAATCAATCAATTTTGATTGGAATGAGTAAGCCAAACAGGGCGATTTTGTGCTATATGAAGTGTTACTAAAGAAAGGAGTATGTACGATAAGAGGCATATTTGGTCCCCAGACCTAGCTATATTTTCAAACGCAGTTTTCCCTTAAACTTTACTGGTATATCATAGTTGATATATTGCTTTAATCAAAACTGAATTGGTTCAGTATCGTCATCAAATCCTGATGTCAAAAATGTCATACTTCTTCCAGATTTACCGAAAATCGACAAATTTCGTCAAATTTTTGGTCATGTTTTGGCACAGGAAGCACAGGGCGCATGTTTTACCAATGAGGTTTATTAATATGTTGAAAGCATATAAAATTGCCACCTTTTCATGCAAAAATTTTATTGGCACAGGCATGCGTTCTATTTCCTGAACTGAAATATGTAAGCTTTTTGGTCATTTTAATTCATTTTTAGGAAAATGTCTATATTTGTCGAACTTTGTCTAACCAACTTTAAAATACCGAGGCTAAATCCGCGTATGGCACTCGGTAGATGCCCTTGGTAATGGATTTGGCTTCCTATTTCGATTTATTTGGTAATGAGTACTTCTTTCTGGACAACTTGATTCTAATGCTGCTGATGAGAGGTTACTCCTTGAAACAAGTGTACGGGATAACGAAATTTACCGTTTTTTATGCAACTTGGTATTTTTTGTATTTTGGAGTTCATTTTTTTCTACAAACAAAAAGACTTGGGCAAAACCTTTCAAAGTTTATTATATAGGGAATAATACATGGCAAAATCCGTATCACATGCCATATCATCCCTAATTACCAATATCAGCCCGAGGGCCTCTGATCCGAGGGATGATTTTGGTCGAGGGAAGTTACGGCATGTGATACGGGTTTTTCCATGTATTATGCAGTTTATCATATATTTGAAAACAGGAATGCTAAATCCCAAAAATACTGTTAAAAATTAAAATTGAGAAAATGCATGTATTTTGTGAAGAAGAAAATTTCAAAATGGGCGGAATGGACTGGAGGTGGTTGGAATAAAATCTAACATGTAAAGGAAAAAGGTTTGCTAGATTTTTTTCAACTGATCCTCGCAAAAAAAATTCCACCCCAAACAAATTTTCTTATCCCCAAAAAAATTTTACCCTCCCCCCATCAAAATTTTTTACCCCCAATATTTGTTTAACAAATTAGTCGAATTGGAAAATAGGTATGATACAGGGCTAGCCATGCGATAAAGGGTGTGTGATAAAGGGTAAGCAGAGGGACTAGTAAGTTGAAACAACTTGTTCCCAATCCTTTTGTATTTTTTAAGAGACAATAAAATAATTATAAAGTAAAGGGTAAGCCATGCGATAAAGGGTATGACGTCATAGTGTGAATACGGAATGAAAGTCATGCACTGTATTACATATTCAAAACGTCTGTGTTTATTACTAAACATATGATAAATACTGATACTGAATTGTATTTTGAGACATGATTTTATCAAATGTAAGGATCTTGATTTTGGGGCCCAAATATACCCCTTACCGTACATACTCCTTTCCAATTAAACAAGATGACAAAAGACAATAATTGTAAATTATTAGTCAAACAGGCAGATACCTGGTCAAGGTATCTATAAAATGACTGTAACATGTTCTATTTAGAAAAGGGAATATAAAAGGACGAAAAAATCAGTCTGGATTATAAGTGTCTGTGTGGCGGAGAGGGGGTGCACAGGAAGTCATTTAAGCCCACGGCCTACAGAAAGGGGTTAAAAGTATTCCAATTAAAGGCCATGCAAGCTAAAACGATATAATATCCATATTTTAAGGTTATATATCAAATTTACTCAATTTAGAATCAGTGCTCATTCCCTTGAAATTGAAAAGGAAGATACAGAAATATAGAAAAAGAAAAACGAAAGTGCACACTATGCAATTTTAATCAAATCGAGGACGAATTCCATCTCCTATTTACATGTCCTCTATATGAAAACAAACGAAGAGAGTTTGTGTGCAGTCTCAACAGCAATCCTATGCCAATCTGTCACAGAGGGAAGCATTGGTTTGGCTTATGTCCAATGAAGATAAAGATCTTATAATAAATCTATTAAAATATATTTATGATTGATTTGAGATGAGAAAAACAAATGTTGTATAGTGGTAATTAGAAATAGGAATTAATCTGTAACATTTCTCCAAAGAGAAAAACAAATGTTGTATATTGGTAATTAGAAATAGGAATTAATCTGTTACGTTTCTCCAAAGGGCAACTCCATTCATAATGATATTATTCATTTGTATTCATTTTGTCTGTATTCTAGTCATTATGTCCGTGTTTGTAGTCTTTAGTTTAGATATTCTCTCTCTATTTGTAAAAAAAAAACTTATTATGCCTCTCGTGGGCACCAAAATTGGAATAAAGAATTTCCTTACTTACTTACTTACTTATATCGATTCTTAAAGAAATCTACATCTCAACAACACATCTTTGGAAATTCTAGAAAACTGAAAATTACCATTTTGTACACATTTTTCGATAGAAAGGCCAAATATAGCTTATTTCAACAGTTAACTTCTACTAAAGAGGTCTCCTCTGTGTCAGATATAGTGACATTTAAACCTAAAATTAAATAAAACATTATATTTTAGTTTTAAAAGTATGGATATTTAAAAATTTTGCCTTTATTTTAATGGGCAAGAGTGCTTATTTCGACATTTTTGAACCTAAAAGACGATTCAAACAAAATATTTGTTGCTAATGCATTATAAAACATAATTACATAGGCAATGAAAAGATATATTTTCACATTTATACTATATTCTTTATTTTCATCATTATTCATTGTAAAGATTATTTCATCCATAATTAAAAAATTAAGCACGTAAAACTTGAAATTTAAGTAAAAACGAAAATATAAGAATTTTAAGTGGTGTACGGTGATCCCTGGATGCTTTGTTTGGGTCGTTTTAATCTGGAGATGGGATATTCAAAAGTGGCCCCATTCTGTTTTTGTGTGCAGAATATGTTCATGTTAACATGTTTTATTTTAAAGAGGGAAAAAATGGTCTAGATGGGAAGTTGGAGGTGCATAAAAAATGTGATTTTAGCCCACGGCCTATATCTGTTGTGATAAATTTATTTGCGGGTCATCCGTGTCTTATAGACACATTCTGTAGTTTTAGATTGTATTGTTTTCTATATATATATATATATATATATATATATATAATTTCCACAGATCATGGCAAATAATCACAATAAATCCTTGTTATAGTTTCTTCGTTGTTTCTTCTGCCACATCGCTTTATGTTTGTCACTAATGATGTTCCAATTACAGTTTCTTTGAAAGCTATTCTCCTCACATCGCGAAATTCATTGTTTATTTAACTGATATACTGCCTTCGTCTTTTATTCGTGATATTAAGTGTGGGAGGATATTCTGACTCCAGTTCAAGGGAATATACTAGCCTAGAAATTTCTATTAGCTCTGGGTATCAAAAAATGAAAGAGACAAAATACCATAAGATAACTAAATATGCCTGAGAAGACATGTTGTTCAGTGTCAGAAAAATAGTGTTCATACATTGTTTGCCTGTGTTTTGGTTGCTGCAACGGCTGGAAAATAGGGTAACAAAATGTCGACCAACATATTAATGTAACACTAATAGAAGAAACAAACATGTTTAAATAACAAAATACCCCAGCAAAATACCGAAATTATTTTAATTCAAGTAAGTTTCTACATATGTGCATTTTGACAACTTATGTTTCATCAGTGAACATCAAATCAAAACATTTGTAATATTTATGTAATGAGATAAATTAATCATTTTTTAAAATAAGAATCGATTAAATGATGCCAGCGGTTCTTTGTTTATAAATGATCCAATGTTTCTAAAAATTCCCCCAAGAAAAAATTGATTAAATCACTGGAGTTGTTAAATCCTATGGGTTCCATGTGATCAAATGTCTTCAACAATTTATATTTCAAGTCGTTTATAGTGTCTTTGAACATATCATGGTTTTCAAATATCCGGAAAATTTGTGAAAAAGCCATTGATTTGTCTGTGAAATGTCTCCCTGCACCATGTAATGCTTTAGCGCCGTTATTGGCCTTTTGACAAATACTCGCATTTTTACTGTTATATCTCCAAACTATATGTAATGTTCGACGGACATTCCACTCACACGGAAGGTTGTAATAATGTTTCTCATAAAGTCCAAGCCACACATTAAAGAAATCCTGTGCAGGAAAAACAAAATATATACCGTATTTATCATACCACTGATTGAGTTGCTCTATGTAGTTTGACATCTCTTGTCTCCACCGATCAAGCCACATTAGAGTGACACCAGAGTTTATCCCGTCATTTAAGCCCTCATGGTGTGGTTTTGGAAACATAAGAAATCTTTTATCTGTTGCATACAACATTCCAGATGCTCCTATTATTTGATCCTTTCTGAAATTATCAAAATGAGCCCATAAATTATCCAAAGGTTTCATCATTATAACGTCAGTATCGAGGTTTATAACTTTACTTACGTTCGGAAACTGTAGATGTAACAACTGACGGTAGGTACTACATGGTCTGTTAAAATATTTCATATAATTCAAATTTTCGGGGTAGACTAACTCGTGATATGACAAGGAAATCTGCTTAGAATATCTCGATGGCCATTTTTGAAACAAGTCAACAATGGTCTCAAACACTTCTCTTGAATTTGCCAGGATAGCATAATGAACGGATGATTTTGTGAACAAAGAAACAGACTTCACTAACACATTTACTTGACGAAGCTGTCTGTGGAATGAGCGAAAGCGTTCCGCTGAAGGCCGTTCCGGATCTTTTGTTTGGTCATCACATATTTGGATAACTACAATAATTTCTCCTAAAGTGTCATTTATAGTTTGGTATTCAACTGGAAATCTTTTGTTCTTGGCCAAACTATGATTTCGTGCTCCAATAATTTTGCTGCTACTTATCACAGCGTTTCCATTATTTTTATGCATCAAATAAACTTTAGGTTTTGCTTTTCGTAAATTTATCATATTGAATATTAGCATACAAAGAAGCGAACAAAATACATAAAACAAAAGCCGTCGTAGCTTTTTATTTGCCATATTTCCTATGGGTTGTCAATCGTTTTTGTAATTTTTAAGTTTTGTAACTTTTATACTAATAGGTAATCAATAGTTACATGTGTTACTAATAGATGATCTTTGATGGTTAGAATTATGTCATGTGTTGCTAAAATCTATGTAACCTTGATATATATCTTCAAATGACTGCTTGATGATAGAGATAAGTATTGACAATTCATTTGGCCACCCACAATACACACTTTGTACGATACCAGAGGAGAACATCCTTAACAATCACAGGTCTGTCTTGCCTTCCTTTGGTATAAGTGTAAGTGATAAAAAAAACAATGACATTCCTTCAATCTGTTGGATACCAAAACTCCACAAATGTCTTTACTAGGAAAGGTTTATTGCTGGGTCTTCCAAATGCACTAAAAACCCCTTTCAAAGCTCTTAACTTCATTACTCACTTGCAATGCGCATATGCAGAATCAAAATTCACAGGAACTTCGGTATGTAGTTATTTGTTACCACTGGGTCGATGTCTCTGCTGGTGGACTGTTAGTCCCCGAGGGTATTCACCAGCCCAGTAGTCAGTACTTCGGTGCTGACCCGAAAGCCGATTCTATTTGGAACCTTACAATATCTAATTTCTGTAAATTTTGTTGAAACTAAGGAGTATCTCCCTCGTGCAAAGCTCTGTCCTTAGCTGATTTTGGCTATCTATTTAGATCATTTTTTGGTAATTTGTTCTCTATCAGTTTTTAAACATCTTTGACTTTAATGGTCTTCCAAACGTTTAGATTTTTTCTGCACTGAAGAGACATAAGTTGTCGAAATGCGCATATGCAGAATCAAAATTCACAGGAACTTCGGTATGTAGTTATTTGCAGTCAAAGATGTCCTCAAGATATAGTCTGAAAAATCATACTCAACAAGCGGTGTTAATCAGATGTAGATTCTCAAGAACTCAGGATTTATTAGCATATCTATCTTCAACAGAACTTAATTTTTGCAACAGTATTAAAACATTTGATTTTGCTACACTTAACACCACTTTTCTACATGACAAATTAAAATCAGTACTTCATTTCTATGGGAACTAACTGTGCGCCATTTTTAGCTAACCTTTTCATTTACTCGTACGAGGCTAAGTTTTTACAAGGGCTTACACAAAGAAAACAAAAACTTTTAGCCCAGTCCTTTAATTTCAGCATCCGCTACATAGAAGATGTACTTTCTCTTAATAATCCTAAATTTAAGGAGTATTTACATCAGATCTATCCCAATGAGCTTGAAATTAAAGAAACAACTGATACACCTACTTCAGCTTCGTACCTAGATCTTTTGTTGTATATTGACGAAGATGGACGTTTGAAATCTAAGCTATATGTCAAGCGTGATGATTTTTAATTTCCCAATTGTGAACTTTCCCTTTCTTAGCAGCAATATACTTACCTCTCCAGCCTATGGAGTTTACATTTCACAGTGGATTCGTTACTGTCGAGCTTGTAGTTTGTACAGTGATTTTTTGAACAGAGCAAAAACACTGTCCCAAAAGCTGCTTAGTCAGGGATTTGTTCAACCTTTGTTAATTTCATCCCTCAAGAAATTCTATGGCCGTCACCATAGCATCATTGAAAGATATGACGTGTCAGTATCCCAAATGAAAGTGTACATTTTCAGCTAGATTCACGTCTTCCCGGATTTGACTACCGACTTTGACATTTTCCCGGATTGAATCACTCACAGTGTGACGGGTGCTGTTAACAGAGCAGGACATGCTTACCCTTCCGGACCACCTGATGTAGCTCTCGATTCTTAAGGGAGTTCACACTGTCAGTGCTTTAGTTTTTTTTAGTGTTGTCTCGTACATCATACTTTGAATTTTAGTTTTGTCTTCGTAATTGATGTTGGTGGTACCGATTGTTCCCTGTCAATACTAAAGAAATAACAAATACTTTTCAAAATTTCACCATGGTACTGTTTTTAGGGTTAGAGAAGTAGCATGTATCATGGATTATGTCTTAGGGGTAAAAAATGACATTAATCAATCAGCTATCAAACTGATCTTTCAAAAACTTATTTTCCCCACTAACCGTGTTACGTGTGCTGTTAACAGAGCAGGACATGCTTACCCTTCCAGAGCACCTGATGTCACTCTCAGTTTCACTGGAGTTCACACTGTAAGTGCCTTGTTTTTGAATGTTGTGTTTTCTTTTTTTTGTGCTTTGTATCTGTCTAACGTCATTGTTTTCTGTGTCCTCGTTTTGGCCATGTCTGTGAACTTCCATTTTTGTATATTCCTACCCTCTGTTCCTTCGGTATTCTACTGCCGTTGTTTCATCTTTGTACAACCAAAACAGTGACGAAGGATACTCATACATGTTTGTATTTGGTATTGGGGAAAGAAAAAGCATATTTTGTCAAACACCACACTCATGATTTAAGTCATGTGATTTTTAAAATTTGTTCAAACCAAATCTTCTTGTAAAAAACACTTCAGTATTCCAGTAAGTTCGGTATTTAGTTATTTGTTACCATTGGGTCGATGCCTCTGCTGGTGGACTGTTAGTCCCCGAGGGTATTCACCAGCCCAGTAGTCAATACTTCCGTGCTGACCCATGAGCCGATTCTATTTGGAACCTTGCAATATCTAATTTTTTGTAAATTTTGTTGAAAACCAAGGAGAATCTCTCTCATGCAAAGCTCTGTCCTTAGCTGATTTTGGCTTTAATTAAGACCATGTTGGTTATTAGTTCTGTATCAGTTGTAAAGCATTTGTGTTTATGGTTTTCCAAACATTAAGATTTTATCTGCACTGAAGAGAGCTAAATGTAAAGCCAAAATCAGCTAAGGACAGAGCTTTGCAAGAGGGAGATGCTCCTTAGTATTCAACAAAATTTTCAAAAATCTAGTTATTGTAGGGTTCCAGATATAATAGAAGTTCTGACCACTGGGCTGGTGAATACCCTCGGGGACGAACAGTCCACCAGCAGTGGCATCGACCCAGTGGTAACAAATAACAAAATACCGAAGTTACTGTGAATTTAATTTCTGCATATGAGCATTTCGACGACAACTTATGTCTCTTCAGTGCAGATAAATCAAAACGTTTCGAAGACCAGAAACTCAAATATGTTTAAAAACTGACAGAGCACAAATAACCAATATGATCTAAATGTAAAACCAAAATCAGCTAAGGACAGATGCTTATATCAGCATAAAACTACAATTTATTGGAAAAAGGAAAGAAAAAATAAAATTCTGAAGTTACTGTGAATTCAGTTTCTGTGTATGCTCATTTCAACAACTTATGTCTCTTCAGTTCAGATAAAATCAAATCACTGGGAAATCCATCAACTGAATGTGTCTAAAAGGTGACAGAGAACAAATTACCAATTGGATCTTAAAAGGAAAGCCAAAATCAGCTAAGGGTAAAATAATCATTGTTGAGAAAATCAAAACAGCTTTATGGAAAGACCTACTAAGTGTTCGGAAAAAAAACTGATATACAAGTTATTGCATTGTTATACTTATATTCAGATCATTTCGTGTGGCAACCTCTGGAGGACAGTTTACCCCCAGCGAGAATATGAATGTGAAGATTTAACCGACAACAACACATACCAATTCGACTGCAGCCAGATTGAATCCATAATCCCGATGAAAATTAAACAAATAGAAAATTTTGGTTTTAGGCTGTATCCATAAAATTGTTGTAGAAGAGTATAAATTTGAATCCTGTTACCTTTTTCCGAAATGTTTCATATAACAGAATATCCAATTCCAAAGGATATCAAAGTTATCAAAATTATCATGCATATTTCTGTGAAACAGGAAGACAGACCTGTAATAATGTTAATGTCAGAAAACTGCTTTATTAGATAAAGCCCACCGGAGACTATTAACATCACCTAGCGTCTGTCTTCAGACGACGTCACTAGTTCACATTTTTAACTGTTTTGAAAATCGCTGAACAGAGAGAAACTAATCTTTGCAGAAATATCCATTGCAAGTCTTTCTCTAATTGTTGTCATTTTCGTAATGGTTCGTCATTCCTCAGCTGATTTTGGTTTTCCTATTTAGATCATATTGGTAATTTGTTCTCTATCAGCTTTGACACATATTTCGATTCATGGATTTCCAAATGTTTTGATTTTATCTGCACTAATGAGACATAAGTTGTCGAAATGCGCATATGCAGAACCTAAATTTACAATGACCTCGGTATTTTATTTTTCGTCACCACTGAGCCGATGCCATTGCTGGTGGACTGTTAGTCCCCGAGAGTATTCACCAACCCAGTGGCCAGTACTTCGGTACTGGCCCGAAAATCGATTTTGCTTGAAAATTTGTTTTTGGTCGTTTTTACCTGGAAATGGGATGTTGTCTCCTTGACATTTACCCCATTTCCTTTTTTTCATATGTACGTTAATTATGGTTACAAGTAGCAAAAATAATATTTTTTGTCCAGAAAAAAGGGGCGTTTATTAGGGAGGGAGCGTTTAATAGGCATAATACGGTATAACACGTTATACGTTATACCAAATAAATACATCAAATCACCTAATAGAGTAACACCAAACTTGGCATGGATGATACATTTAGGGTGTTGAGCGATCATTGTTACTTTTATTGACGTCCATTCAAGATGGCCGACATAGGAGACGTAGTTTAACATAGAACCATTTGGGAAACCATGTTCTAAATTAAAAGAATTCCATTTCAAACGGTGCTTGGGGCCATCTTGAACTTACTGTGAGGTATGATAACAGCTCATTGTTGAAGTCCTCGTGGTTTTACAAGATGAAGAACAACATTAAAAGCGTTGTTCATTTGCTTGGATCTACTGTGTATTTGTAGAGAATTTACTCCATATCTTATATATTTATATCTATTTCAGGGATCATTGTTTTGATACATCGAGTCGGAACTCTAAAAAACATCGACGAAAAGATGGAAGAATTAAGTTACCTTTCGAATCTGCACACGGAGAACTAAGAGTAAGACAATACCATGCAAGAGGTGACTCTAAAATACTTGCTAATAAGCGGCTTGAACTGATGGACCTTCCTGATTTATAAATGGTTTTGGTTTAAATTGAAAGCAGTAAATCGATGTTGATTAACACCAACTTTTATTCAGTATAAAAATAAAACAATGAACAAGTTGTCCTAAACAGTCTGTTTAAAAACATAAGTTAACAATACGTAGCAAGTACTTACTTAAATATGACACGCAAAACGAAAAATAAAGAACTAATCATGATATGTATTCTACCATAAACAATGTAGGATGACATATTTTAGAAATCATGTATTCTACCATAAACAATGTAGGATGACATATTTTAGAAATCATGTATTCTACCATAAACAATGTAGGATGACATATTTTAGAAATTCTTTGGAACAGTTAAGCAGCAACAAAATTACTAATAGAATTAAGTATAAACGAAAAACGAAATTTTATTGTCTATAAGATAAGTAATTGAAACGTAAATTGTAGCACATAAAAGAAAGTTGTTTCACTTATTTTTGAAATTATTTACTCAACATAAAGAAGATTACAGGGCAAATTTTTCTTCACGCATTTAGTTAGTCATATTTTGGTAAAACTGAAGTATAATCATGTGAAATTTTAACTGTTTACGATACAAATGGATCTTGTTAACTCAATACGACGTCTATGGAATAAACGAATAGATAACACATTAATATAATCCGAAGAAGTGATTTTCATTAGTGCAAAATTCTTTATGTACCTTTCAGCGATTCATGAAAGAAACAGTAATATATATACAAATTAATGGGTTTTGCAAGTCATTCTTATGTCTTACATGAAAAAATATTCAATGAACAAAAAATAATTCATATTTGAATTTTGACTAGATTAAAAATGATCCCTGGTTGATTGTGACATGTGATTGTAATGTTCGGCCATTGTAAGTGTTTCCTGTTATCTTTCCTTCATTAATTAAAACGGAAAGTAAAGTCTACAAATGTTCATGGGGCGATGTCTCCTAAGAGACGATAGCTGTGTGTAATGCTTGCCACACTCACAACTGTGCATTATTCCTCTGTGGGTTCCATTGTTTTGTTTCCTCAGACTTTTGCTGTCTGTGAACTTAATGTTGCATGTTTGACATTCAATTAGTTTTCCTCTTTGCATATTTTTTCGTGTTGCGTTTTCTTGTATAAATTGATGAATGTACGAGGACAATTAGAACATTTAAATGGTTTCGGACCAGTGTCATTGTTAAGGTTGAAATGGTACAACTGCTTACTGACGAACACTTTTCCACAGCAATCAAAGCCACGGGGGGATTTAACATTACTCGTATTTATATTCTTTGTATGAGCAGTAGCCTTATGTTTTACAAGGGGGCTTTTGCCTTGAAGTCTTAACCACAGTCATCACATAGTTGTTGGGTTGCATGATATTTTCTGTCATGCTTAAGCTTACGACTTTCATCTGCAAAATACTGATGACAGATGCCACATGTTGGAGATTTTACAACATAAATCTGTGAAAACCGAGTTATCCTACATCTTCTACCGGTTTCCCGATAACATATTTTCACCTTACCACATATTTTAAATTTAGTGTTTTCCAACTCTTAATCAGAATTTGGATCTAATCCCGCTGATATAACTGTTTGTGATAGACCGTAGAATAAATAAATCATTTCGGTTTATGAAACAAATTGCTTAAGGATGTAGTAAGGTGAAGTTTTTGAAATTGATAAAAGTTACTTCGGATTTCTCAGGTTTTATCCATTATTCCTATGTTATATTTTTGCCCCATTACACCCAATTTTTTCGTCACCAAAAGTTTCAGTAGCTCAATTAAGCCAGTAAGCAAGATTTCATGAGATTGTAGAGTTTCCTTCCATCCGAAAGTAACCAATAATACCTCCATGTTATACAAAGGTAAACGTCAGAGAGAGCTTTTCCCGCCATTTTATTAAATGTGAAATATCTTGAAAACAAGGTCCATAACCTATCAAATTTAGCTAAATTTGTTCCATTGCTAAAGTTCTTTCAATTTATTGTATCAATTTAATATTGTAGATTTTTAAATTTTCACCTTACTACGTATACATCCTTAATACTTACAAAACATCGAAAATGTTGTTACGGCACATATTGTCGCCCCTGCACATATTGTCGCCGGCGACAATATGTGCAGACCTTATCGGCACATGTCGCCGGCGACAATATGTGCTGGACATTAACGGCACATATTGTCGCCGGCGACAATATGTGCCGGTTTTGTCAATGCCATTTAAACGTCATTTGGGGCGACAATATGTGCCGTATATATCGGCACATATTGTCGTCACAAAAAATAATTAATAATGAAATATGCAAGTATATATATACCTTTGAAGCTAAAATTGTTCAATTGACATAAATACGCTTTTTAAATACTTGACTGAATGCAATGATATTTCGAAAGCATACATTATGTCTGAAATTCACTGAATGGAATTGTTCTAAAGAGAGTTTAATGAGAACTTGCACCTGAGTATGCTGAACTTTTGTTGATGCAGGCCTTTGCAAAGGACCTCCCGTACTCTATACTTTTTATGTTTACTATCAGTCATAATCAGAAATTAAAAATATTAAGAGATCTCATATTAAGATGCTTCGCATTATATGCCATGTTACCTAATTGGCATGTGAATCATTCTAGGAAATTTTGATTCAATTTTCTCCAGCTTATTGAGAACATAATATAAATAAGAGACAGAATTTGCTATGAGGTATGGGTAAAGCTCATTGTTGAAGGCCTCAAGATGAAGAACAACAATAAAAGCGTTGTTCCATTGCTTATTACCATGTATTTGTA
>MJUU01069599.1:12485-30542 GCA_002080025.1 Modiolus philippinarum | reverse complement strand
TGAAAGAAAAAAACCGATAGATAAAAAAACAATCAGATCTAAATAGAATCCCTTCTCAGCTAAGGACATTGCATGAGATAGACAACTCTGCATTTAAATAAAATTTTAAAAAATATTCTCATGTGCTGCATACTCCGCTTGTGAATACCTAGGGAATGTCAAAGGTTTCTGTAATTGGCCTCATTTTTCAGAACAGTGCATAATATTTAATAAATATTAATTTACAGTAGAGATTTTTTTTTCAATATTTAAGCAGGATTTCCTTATCCATAATGCCATCTTTAAACATTGCCCTTCCATCAAATCGTTTATCTGCACTTTCGTGATAGTATAATTTGTCAAGTGAGTGCATTGGTAATATAGATAACTGTCAACCATATACACCTATTGATGTTACAGACTACTTGACTTTATTTCCTGAAGATAATTGGCTCCAGTTAACTTTCAATTTCACGCTCAGGCTATTGGAAAATGTGGTCTGCAGACTTCTCCTTATTAGTGGGTATATTAAAACAAATCAACGACTTCCCGTGCCACAATATAGAAAAATAGCAAATGTTCGTGCATTAAAATCTAGACTTCGTGTAAAACTAATTGTCACATGACAAACATTTTTGTACACCACGAGTTTTCCGTTGCTTATATGAGATAAATGGCATTATCCTTTTCAAATACTTTTGTATAAAAAATACCTAAAAACTGAAGTAATTGTGAATAAAAGTCATTTTAAGTTTCCTTGCCACACTTTGCGATCTATATTGGGAATAAATGTAAAAAAAACTACGATGTTTCAACGAGATTTATCAAAAATACCTTAGTTCCCATTTATTTTTTTTAATGTTTAAGTTTCTGCATATGCACATTAAGACAAATCATGTCACTTCAGCCTTGATGAAAAAAAAATTGGGAATCGATAAACCGAAATTGTGAAAAAAAGCTGTTAGAGACAAATTACCAATATAATCTAAACAAAAAAAGGAAAGCTAAAATAAACTTATGACAGAGCTGTCCAATAGGGAGATACTCCCTAGTTTTAACAAACTCTTCTTGAGTTAGATATTGCATTTTAAACAAAATCGATTTTCAAACCATCACCGAAGTACTGGCTACTGGGGTGGTCATTGCTGAATACCCTAGCAGTCTATCAGTAGAGGCATCGGTCCAGTGGTAATAAAAACAAATTACCGAAGAAACCGTGAATTTAGTCACATTTTGAAGTATTAAACTTTTTTCAAACCTTGATTTTTTTTCATTGTTCGTACCTTATTAAATCAATTTATAAAGAAAAATTGATAGGTTGCTGTGATACAGATGTTTGAAAGTGACCAATTGAAGCACTTTCCTCATTTTCAGGCATTTTTGTCCATTTTTGACTATTTTCGTGGAAACAAAATCTGGCTTAGAGTATTTAACTTTTTAATCATACTTTCTAAAATTCGTTAATTAAACCCCCAAACATCATATGTTTGTGTTAATAAAAGAAACTTTTGTCCCATTTTTATGCTTTTATTGGGACATTTCAGCAATTCCATATTTCCCTTGAAGTGTAGATTTTCTAAATATTTTGTTCAGCTATTGGTTCCAACTTCATTTGTCTTATGATTAATTATTGCATTTATTCATAACACTATGTTTAAAAAAGACAAAATATAAATCTGAAATGCATATGTTTTGCCTTTTCTAACCCAAAGTCTACTTGACAAAAATTTGAGATGAATCCCACAGCCAATTAGGGCAATAATCTTCAGTTTGTGATTACTCTAAAACTACCTCTTAGAAATGAATAATATTTTGACATAATTTAAAGATAAACATAAATTTTGTAAATTCACAGTAATATTGTACATAACATATAAAAAGAAATTAAAATAATTTCGAAAAATAATTTCGAAAGGAGTTTTCATTGATACCGAAACGTGACCAGGATACAATTTCAATATATTTATTCATAGGAGCTTCATAACATTATATGAAAATGTTCTGGTAATAAAGGTATTTATAATCTCATATCATTCTTGTAATTGTCACATTGCCGGTAGTTTGGTACACAGCAAGTCAATATTTTGCTACTATTATGACATTTACATTTTTAACAACATAAAAGTATGCATTAAATTCCACTATTCCTCTTAGTTTATTTTATTCTCTTCGAAATAAACAAGAAATTTATTCACTTGAATAATATATTGCAGATCGACTTATTTCAACACATAATTTTTGTAAGCTCTTCACTAAGAAGTTATTACTTAAAACGTATACGTAAATTCAGTTCTGCATGTAGGAAACTATTTTGACAAATAGTGTTTCTTCGGTGCTGGTATATTTGTATATTCATACATCATCAAAAAGAACAAAAGAATCGAAAGATGGGAAAACGCTGCCAGCCAAAGACGAACAAAATATGCAACACATTGAAATGATTTTTTTTCCACGTTAACATTCCGATAGCAGAAAACTGAATATTTTTATTTCAGATAAAGATTTTGGAGAAAAGTAAAAAAAGGAAAAAAGGCGAGCTTGATATTTTTGTGGTACATTACAGTGAATGTTTTGGCATGAGTGTTAACTACAGTGGCGTGAGATGATCCTCAAAGGATAGTACGCCCTGTTAATGGACAATCGATTTCGAATTATGTGAGGATATGACATCATTTAAGAATTTATTGAAAAAATAAAGACGTTTGAAAAACATCCCCTACCTTACATTCGACTTGATCAGGAATTTGGTCAGTACAATGCACTGACCAGACGGCTGCACATGTATTGCATTATATTACTAAATTATACAATAATTATATCATTGTTGATAGTCAAAATAACAATTATTTGCTGTCATGATATATAATAGAAAAACACAGGACAAAGAAGATCAATGTCAATAAGATAGATAGATACAATTTAACACAGAGTGTTATCGTTTTAGATGAAGGAGGAAATGAAACAAAATCAAAGGCGGATTGATTGATTGATTGATTGATGTTTTACGCCAACTTCAGCAATATTTCAGCTATATTGTGGCGAGAACTGTTGGGTTTATTGAACAATTTTAAATAAATACATAAAATATTAATATAAAACCATATAGCTTTATACAAGTAAAACAGATGTGTAAAATGTTAAAAAACATAATAGTAATTTTTGGTTTAACAATAACAATATTAGAAATTAAAAACTTGTTTAAAATTGATCCATTTAAATCTTACTAAATAAATTGATTGCTTTTAAAAATTGAACGATTTTGTCGCCAGCGACGTTTGTAAATAGGTCTTTAAGACAATCAGCAGAATAAAAATCACGCCTGATATCGGCAACATCTACACATTCAATTAAAACATGTTGTATTGTATATAAAGGACAATTGCATGGAATAATTTAGGGTGTTGATATTAGCACCTACACACAATTAAGTTGTAATCTTCCTTTCTTTGTTAAGACAAATATGTAAATACATAATAATGTTTCGAAAAATAGTGATGACAGGCCAATGTTTAAGTATCGGACCTCCAAAATGAAAAAGAGATAATAAGAAATACCTACAATGGCCGCAAATGACAACTACATTCTTCAATTTTCCAGCGAAAAACACAAGAAAAAAAGTAAATAAGACTAAAGACAAACGTTAACAACGATATTAACTCGGGACACGATACGACGAGAAATACATGCCAAACTGAATACATCGGCAAACGAACACTAAAGCAAAAAAAAAATTGAAAGGGGGGATTCAAAAAAACAAAAATCCAAAATCACGGCAAATCATATCCAACACGAATCGAATCAGCATGACGAAGACAAAACAAATACAACAAAACAAAACAAAACAAAAAAGAAAAACGCTTACTATGTCGTCACATCCGGTTTCACTCCTTAAGAAGTATGTTTATACATAAGTATGTCTTTACACCAATTTGATCCTGCAACTTGAATAAGGGTACAAATACTTTGTACATTTATTAGCTTGTTAAACCGCTATTCCATAATTTCGTACATTGATAAAATGGATTAATTGATTGATTGATAGAGTTTTACATCCATTGAACACTGTATTACAGCAGATTATGAACGAGAACAAGTTAATCAGTTCAAAAAATAAAAAAGGGATAGGGATGAAAGAAGTTTCAATTGCCACTGGAAAGTGAAAGTTATGGTAACAGGCCTTGCAAGATAGACTACTGTTTTATCCAAAATACAAAAAAAGTCTTATAACTGTATGCAGTGTGCCGACTCCCTACAGTTTGAATACAATGTTTTGCTGCCAGGCTTTACGTATACTGACTTGATTTTCCAGTCTTAAAGGGGTTGGATGCGCCGATCAGTACTTTATACGGACCCTGGAGCTAATTTAGTTGCTGGGCAAAAGGTTTTATGCATTTTTAACATTTTTGGAAATTATGTATTTCCTTTGTTTGGGTTCTAGTGCTGCTGATGAGGAATAAATTTCCGAAATGGCCATACAGCTCATTAAAAATATTGCAGTTGGAGTTAACATGTGTGTTATGGTCTCATGTTCATTTACTCCATATCATTTCGTAAAATAATTAACCCATTTAGTCGAACTCCTTGGATTATCACATTGTGAACCAGTATCTAGATGTATTCAGCGCAGCATTTAGTCCGTGAAATGGACAACAACCGATAATTTAAATGTTTTTAGGTAATTGCAATATCGTAAATCAAAAGTATTTTTAGAACTTAAATTAGTCAATTTGATGGATAACATATCGTTTCCGATATCTTTTAAGCTCACCTGACCAAAAGCATAGGAGTCAGGTGCTGCCATCACTTGGCGTCCGTCGTCTGTAAGCTTTTACAATGAAGCAATTCGACCAAACCTTACAGAAATGATGTTAAAAGGCCTTTTACAAAATTCTCTTCTCATTTTGATCTGATCCACCAAAATAATCAATGAAAGGATATGGAGTAAATGCACACGAGACAACGTCTCTATAAATACATGGTAAGCAATAGAAAAACGCTTTTATTGTTGTTCTTCATGATGAAGTCACCATTTGGCCTTCAATTACAAGCGTTGCTCATACCTCACGGTAAGTTCAAGACCATGGCCGCTATTGCATAACATAGTTTAATATCGGCCTTATTGGAAATTTTCATCCAAAATCCCTGAAGCAAATTCAACCAAGCTTTACAGGAATGACGCATTGAAGGTATATTACGAAAATTGTTTCAATTTGATGAGATAAAAACATGACCACCAGGTAAGAACATATTTAAACCTTGGCCTCAATGAAAAAATATTTTTCATCATCTGCTGTGCAGCATTTGGTCAGATAAGTACCATGTAGATTTTATTTCTTGTCTTGTACCAACCCTTAACTAATTATATATAATAAGATTTGATTAATGATGGGATATATGTTAAAATAGTCATGAGAGAACACAAAATAGTATGATGTGGTTTCGGTGTGTCTGTAGTCTTAAACACCTCCATTTCAGTTTGTAGTCAAACTACACTTTACAACTTCTTTGTGCACAATCCCTCACCATGTTTCCTGCGAATTAGAAAGTTGCTTTAAAGATTTTTGTAATCGCCTTCTGTTTCAGAACAGTGCATCGAGTATAGCATCTTATTTATTGATATTGAAATAGGATTCCCTATCCATAGTGTGATATTTCTGCATTCCTTACCGGTCGTGTTGTTTATCTGTACTTTTGTTATAGTATAATTTGTCAAGTGTGTTCATTGGTAATATAGATAACTGTCAACCATATATACTTATTGATGTAACAGACTACTTGACTTTATTTCCTGAAGATAATTGGCTCCAGTCAATTTTCAATTTCACGCTCAGGCTCTTGGAAAATGTGGTCTGCAGACTTTTTTATTAGTAAGTATTTCAACAGGAATCGTCTACTTCCGCTGCAGCAATAAAGGAAATTCAAAATGACCAAATAAACTTCTTCCTTCACTGCTCAATTAGGATGGTTAGGATATTGTGTAATTTATAGAATTATGAATGAGTTGCTAATTATTATGCATATCAATAAGAAACTTACCTTTCACTAAATCGTTTTTTGTCAACAACATAACATCTAAACATTTGTTTAACGGTAGGATACTAATTGCCTTAACGACTATAATGATGGGCAATTCATAATATATGTTATTTTTGGTTGATTACTTTTCATGGGTTGAAAAAAAAATGTTAAAAAATAAGGAGTATCTCCCTCTAGCATAGCTCTGTCCTTAGCTGTTTTTGCTTTACTTTTCTTTAAGATTTAATTGGTAATTTGTCCCTTATCAGCTTTTACACATATTTAGGTGTTTAGATTTCCTAATGTTTTGATTTTATCTGCACTGAAGAGACATAAGTTGTCGAAATGCGTATATGCAGAAATTAAAATAACAGTTACTTGGGTATTTTGTTATTTAACTAGAAATAGCCGGACTCGGTACTGGCACTAGTAAAAACCAGTCGATACTCAATATGCAATGAACTGATATGCCGTAAATGAGCATGAGACAATCTCTCAAAAATAAATGGTAAAATAAAGCAACGAAACGACGTGTTTATTGTTGTTCTTCTCAAACCTGACAGAGAACACATAATTTTAGAAAATAAATAAAACCAAAAGTTAACGAAGTATAACACTTTGAATGTGTGACCGGAGGATCAGTCCGTACATGAAAATCAGCATTGATTTACTACCAGTGCCTCCTCGTCCGGGGACAAACCCTGGACCGTTTGCTTCGTAGACAGCCTTGCTACCGAGTGCGCTAAAGAAATATTCCGTTAGCTCAGTGGATTTTACTGGCTATATATCTACTACCTGATTACAACTCAGGTATGCACCTCTGTGATATTCCCCCCACCAAGAGTCATCATACTCGCCGTATGTATGTATCTTCACACACCACAACATCAAGTGCCCGGCTAGTTTTCTTGTTCTATCCATTGTGGGTCTTTTAGTTGGAGCGCCAATGTTACCGGAGGGTCAGTCCGTACATGAAAATTAGCATTGTTTTTACTACCAGTGCCTCCTCGTCCGGGGATCGAACCCTAGACCTTTTGCTTCGTAGCCAGCCTCGCTACCGAGTGAGCTAAAGAAATTATCCGTTAGCTCAGTGGATTTTTCTGGCTATATATCTACTACCTGATTACAACTCAGGTATGCACCTCCGTGACAAATGTAATACTGTGGAAGTACTTTTATTCGTGGACATCAATTTTCGTGGTTTTGATAAATATCACTATTTCGTGGGCACTTAAATTCGTGGTTTCGAATTCTATGCATTAAACTCCATGCAAAAAGGCATTTCGTTGGGAACCTAATTTCGTGGTTTAAACCAACCACGAAATCCACGAAAATTGGAACCCCACGAACAATAGTACTTTCACAGTATTTGATTTAAATTTGAACTAAATTTCCAAAAGCACCGGCATATGGAGTTTACATTGCCCANCTCCTCGTCCGGGGATCGAACCCTGGACCTTTTGCTTCGTAGCCAGCCTCGCTACCGAGTGAGCTAAAGAAATTATCCGTTAGCTCAGTGGATGTTTCTGGCTATATATCTACTACCTGATTACAACTCAGGTATGCACCTCCGTGACAAATGCAATATTTGATTTAAATTTGAACTAAATTTCCAAAAGCACCGGCATATGGAGTTTACATTGCCCAACTGATTCGCTACTCAAGGGCCTGTGGTCGATTCAGTGACTACCTTGATAGAGCTCGGTTGCTTACAAATAGGCTACTCAAGCAAGGGTATGTTGCCCATAAATTGAGGTCATTACTACAGAAGTTTTACGGTCGACATTTCGATCTTGTGGACCGCTAGGGGATATCTGTTTCCCAGATGACAACGGATCTTTGAAATTCTCTTTGCCACTTAAGTTTGTTTTTCCTCTATCGGATTTGACTTTACTACCGGAGTTGACATGTTCAACACTGCGGGTGTCTTATAAGAAGCAAGAGATGCTTACATTTGTACTCTACCGGTGCATCTGATCTCGCCCATGGTTTTTTTATTGGGTCCGTGTTGTTCTTTTTTGTATATGTGTATGTATTTATTTTCTTTTCTGTGCCGTGGTCATGTTGTGTCTTTGTTTCTTTGTATTCCCGACGTTGCCATTGTCTGATTGTTCGATTTAGACTGACGGTTCGGTTCTCTCTAACTTTGTCTAAGAATTCATATTTTTCCACAATAAAGTTTTGGGATAGAGACCGAAGTATTGGATTACATGACGACTAAATACTTTTGTTATGCCTTATAATATTTCCCTGATATAAATGCATAGGAAATAATTTGTCAATTTTATTTCTCAAACCAAAATTATCCGTTGACCGATCAACAGTTTTCAGTCTGTTTACCGCAACTGAACCATTGACCGCTTACCTTATTTTGATTGGTTCAAAAACATCACGCTCATATCAAATGATCCCCAGCCGTTTGCACAACCTAAATGTCTTCAGATGAAATGGAACTTATTTGACAAATCTGAGAGTTTGCAATTCTATAAATGTAATACAGATAGATACAACGATAAAACACATTTTAAAGACTAAAACTCATTTAACGGGAAAAGGTTTAAAAAACAGTGACCCTCTGCCTAACTGTTGCACTCAGCCAACACTTTAGTCCTAGGGTCAAACCAAACATATGTTTGTTTTCGGATCCGGTCAATAACTGTATATTGTTAACCGGCAGAAGCATCAGCCTGATAATAGTTTTCATAACGAGCAAAAATTGTCTATCGAAGGATATCAACTAGAGTTATGTAATTTCAAAATATAATAAATGAGCATTCGGCGAGTTTATTAAACTTGAAATAACATAACGAGAGTTGATATCTAGAGATGTACAATTGTCTTCAAGTTGCTAAAACTATTTTTTTATGATTTCTAAAAAGATGCAGTGAATGTTTTATACTGAAATGCTGTTCTGTGTTTGCTAGCTTGTGACGTCGCTGTTTTGTATAGTAAAACAACACCGTAACTTTGCAACGTGTATTGCGGCGAACGATAGAAAGGTCGAAAAAGTAAAAACACATCGTACGAAATGTTCTATTACTAGTTATGAAAGGGATGAAACTAGTTCATAACTAATCCGAGCTTCAAAGTCGCTTCAAAGTGCACCACAAAAAACTATACGTGCAAGGAATATGTAACGAGGTTGAATCGCTAAAGAATAATAAATACTGACAGGCAAAGTACCTGTACTTTCAGTTTCTGCAGATTGTCAGTTCCACAAATTCGTTGTAGTTCTAACAAAGAAAGAGAACACTGTTAAGCTAACATACACCGATAGAGAACTAAAACCATTGGGATTTTAAAGAAAACCAAAATAAATTTCATTTGACAGCGGCATTTGGTTCTTTTTTTTTTTTTTTTTTTTTTTTTTTTTTTTGTAAAAATGTTTATTGGAACCCCACAGTCCTAGAAACATGTGATTAGTAACGGATGTTTATGTCTACAATTTTACTTATCTTGGAAATAAACACTAGTTATAACCAACAGTCCTAGTAACATGTGATTAGTAACGGATGTTTATGTCTAAAATTTTACTAATCTTGAAAATAAACACTAGTTATGACCTTACTGATATTGCGCAGAATTTTTATATATATAACAAAATTAATCTGAAAATATATTATAAAAGGTTTTTCCAGTTCTTTCGAAATGCCTGTACAACAAGCCTAAATTCCAAAAAAAGTTTTAAGCGTTCAATTTTGGAGGTAGTTAGAGATCACTAAGTGACGCGTCAATAGGCAAATATGAAGTAAAGACAGAACGTTGTGTCAGAAAAGATGAAATATACCTCTTTCAACAAAAAGATTTAACCGGATGTTTCATAATTTCAGGGTCTAAGTCCACAAAACTGACCGGGACACCATACCAGATAGATGATTTAATTATATCCTGTTTATTGAGGGTATTCAGTTCAAAACGTGGTAATCCTGGCCGGAACCAAGGTGGACAAAAACTTATGAGGAACCCTTGTAGTATTTTAGTCATAAGACCCTTTCGATATTTCTGGTTGAGAAGAATCGATTAGATGATATAGAAGGCAAAAGTTAATCACTCATTTCTTCTATTTTAAATTTTAGTCTCTATTTGCCAATCGTTCCTTAAATTTTTACTTTTTTGTCTTCAAAATTCATTTTTTATCTTGTTCTTGACCAATTAATTTTGTGAGTACGTCACAATGACGTAATAAACATGATGGAAACTTCGAAAAATGTAGAAATTCGACGATTTAAAGGGTATGAGTCTGATAAGAATCAAAACACTTTCATGTTTTTCGAAGAGCATTGCGAAAAGAATAAAAGAAACAAAAACAAAATGTTGGCTTCAGGCGGCTTTAGAATTTAGGAGATAGGGGTTTCTTTCATTTTCCGTTAGCTCTTCATGAAAATATATAATTTGAAGATGTTAAATGTAGTATTTTGCTCATTGTCTATTCTATTACATTTAAAAGTGATATGTGTCAAAAAAATTATTATCAATGAATCCTTTTAGAATGAATAAAAAACAAAGATATCGAATATTTCTGAAAATGGACAATTGTACTTTCTGAACCAATGTTGTGACCGTTCTTGGAGAATAATATTCTCTGAACGCTAAATGGGTATTGAAATGTTACTTTGAGGTTAAACGCACTTCACCATAATACCATAGGATGAAAGTAAGTTTGCTTTCGTAGAGTTTATATAAATTTTGCAGTAAATGTGTTTTTGAATACCAATAATTTTTTTCATATTACTGATTTAAGATATAGATAGAAAAAAGGCATTTATATGTTTAATTTGACCGAATTTTAATCTAGAGAAACTGCTTTAGAAAGGTCAAGTATGAGGCTAATACTGTTTCACTCATTTAAAGCTAATTAACCATGACAAACTCACACAGATAGGATAAAGTGATATTTTAGAACAATAATCATTAGTAGAATATAGAGTAATGACACCCACGAAATAAGGTATATCATACAATTCCGATTGATGGTTAAATGACAAGTGTTTCGAAATAGGTTATCTTATTAAATGACAGTTAAAAGTCTGAACTGTTGACCTTTACCTTAAAGTCTTTAAAAAAAAGATACCGAGGAAGTTTTTGATATTGTGGTCAAACGAAGGAGCAGGGTATGAGACGTTTTTACCTGTGCTTTGAGTGGACATTTAATTTTCTTTAAATTGCTTTAAGATTCCAATAGCTGTATTAAATTAATCACACGTTTGCTATTATTTAAACTTTTTCACCGGTGTACCCATTGTCTTATCTGTCATCTTGTGATCATTGATTTGTTACGCCAATGATATGTTAAAACTTGATACATGTATTAGTAGTTTGTTTCAATAAATCGCTGTATAATGATTTTAGAAACGTTTAGATTTTATCTGCACTGAAGGGACATAAGTTGTCAAAATGTGCATATGCAGAAAATAAATTCACAGTAACTTCGGTATTTAATTATTTGTTACCACTGGGTCGATGCCTCTGCTGGTGGACTGTTAGTCCCCGAGGGTATTCACCAGCCCAGTGGTCAGTACTTCGGTGCTGACCCGAAAGCCGATACTATTTGGAACCTTGCAATATCTACATTTTTGTAAATTTTGTTGAAAACTAAGGAGTATCTCCTTCATACAAAGCTGTCCTTAGCTGATTTTGGCTTTACATTTAGTAGTAGTAAGTACACAGTAGTCAGTACTTCTGTGCCGAAAACCGACTTTATTAATACTTGCAATATCTAAATTGTACAAAATTTGATTTAAAACTGAGGAGTATCTCCCTCATGCATAGCTCTGTCCTTAGCTGAATTTTGGCTTTTCTGTTTAGACCCTATTGGTAATTTGTTCTCTATCAGATTTACACGCTTTTTGGTTAATGGACTTCCAAATGTTTGGTTTTATCTGCACTGATGAGACATAATTTGTCAAAATGCGCATATGCAGAAAATAAATTAACAGTTACTTCGGTACTTTGTTATTTACATCATATTGGTTATTTGTTCTCTATCAGTTTTAAAACATCTTTGAGTTTATGGTTTTCCAAATGTTTAGATCTTATATGCACTGAAATGACATAAGTTGTCGAAATGTGCATATGCAGAAAATAAATTCACAGTGACTTCGTTATTTTAGTTTTTCGGTTATTTACAGCTAAAAATACATACCCATCGATGGGCCCTTCAGTATCAGCTGTGCCTGCAATGTTTATGCATTTACCTATATGCATTCTTCATATAACGTATTACTTTTTTGACCACGACAAATAGACATTTTTACTATTCATCGACGAAACCGAATGCGAAACCGAGACCGAACCGAAACTAGCATATACAGAATGAATGTGTTCGCAATATCAAAACATTGTTTAACTGTTTTATTAGTTCAATTGTTTAGATTTCGTTTTGAAATCTCTCAATTGAACTTTCAATCGTTGATTAGTAGAATGTAGTTGAGGTTATTTTGAATTCCACAATAAGATACCAAATTATACATCTTATGTTAAATTTTCATAATATTCAGTGCCGAACTGCTGTTTTTGTTTCAAACAACAACACCGTTGCTAGGTAACGTTAATCACGGCCAACGAGATTTCACAGTGGTCCAATAAAAATGTCGAAAAAATAATAGCACATCACGCGTGATGTGTTTTTACTTGGCGCTCGACCAATGAAAATCCTGTAAAAACGATTCAACAAGTTCATATCTAACTCCAGCTTCAAAGTCTCGTTATGTACCACAAATAACTATTCGTGCAAGTGATAGATAATAAGCGTGCATCATAAGAGAAAAAATATTATTAATTTTTAGTATAACGTTTTATGGCATATGCGTTATCTGTTTTTTTTGTTTTGTTTTTTTTTATTACAATTTTTGGGATCAAGGCACCACCCATTTTAGAATAAGGACAAAAGGGGGTTGAATTTGGTGTGTGACCGTAAAATCTTTTTTTAATTTTAGGATTTTGATATGGTTTCCTTCTGTTATCCTAAGGAATTTTCCAATCTGGAGTATTTGACGAATTTTAAGTCGCATGTAACCATGACCAAATCAGTTCAGTTTTTTGGGGAATATTTTTGCTTGCAGATATTTTATATGTCACGATATACAAATTTCATTAATTGTATCACAGATAAGGTCTAAAAGGAGAACTTTAAGTCTGCGCATTACCCCTATCTTTAGAAATGAGCAAAACGGTTCAGTATTATTTCTTTTTCGGAAAATTTAATCACATCATACCCTTTCGAATAAGTTTTATATGTTGCGATATAGAAAATTTTTGATCTGCAGCAAAAAGGCAGGAATGGTAAGACTTTAAGTCTGTATAGTCCATGGGCTGGAATAACCCCCCGTGCACCCCCACTTCCCAACCCCACCCATTTTTTTAAGTCCGCATACATCCCCTCTTCAAAATAAGACATGCTAACACGAGCATAACCTGCACGCACTGGTGGAACAGGGCCCATTTTTAGAGCCACCTACCGAAATTTTGGAAACTTTTGTTTTTCGTTCAAGGTTTTCTTTCAGTTGCTTCAAAATGTTGACCAATTGCTTCCAAGTTATAAAAACGATGTATCAAATGATTGCTTATTATATGAGCCTTACAAAAAACCCAAATTTTTACAATTTCTATGCCCAATACGTTCCATAGCGCCATTAAACGTACCCCTACCCCTATGAAATATTGAGGAAACTTTAGATATTTTCATTGAAATTGCGCAAGTTTAATGGTCTAAAGAACCCGAAGTGCATTGATTCCCAATTCTGAAAATTGTTTTTAGTTTTTCAATCTATTTTCTTGAATATAAAACAGGTAAACATAATGTTAACATATTTTTAATGACCAAAGTTTTATTTTCAAATAGACCAAATAAATGGATCTTTGAATATTTCTGATTTTGACTAAGTTTTGTTTTTCTTTTGCCCGATATTACTTTTCAGTAAACAAATATCATTTAAAGTAGGTATCAAATGAAAGCTTATTATATTTGCTTTACAACTATTACAAATAATGGTCATTCTTATGTAATATAAACGTCATACATCAATAAAACTTACCCCTACCCCAACACATTTACTGTAAAATTGTCAATTTTTTGTCTATGTTCGCATAAAAATAACCATAACACGCAAAAAGTGTGATGTATATGATAATGTTTCATCAATTATACTATGATTTCGTATTATAACAGTCATTTGTTGACTTAAACTCTATATTTTGCCTGAAATTGATGAAAAATGGGAATTTTCAACATTTCAGATTTGCCCAATTTTCACTGTTAAATCGTTATATATTCCAAATATGGAGGATATATCTGCAGATATGCCAATTTATTGTTCTAAGCGATACATTAGATGTCTAAAAACATTGTTAAGAAAAACAAGAAGTGGTTGATGTGACTCAAAACATCGAAAATCTTACCCCTACCCCAACAGATTTTCCCTAAAATTGTCAATTTTTTGCCTATGTTCGCAACAAATTAACTCAAACACGCAAAATGTGTGTTGTATATGACAATGTTTCATAAATTATACCATGAATTTCGTATTCTAACATTTGTTGACTTAAACTCAATATTTTGCCTGAAATTGATGAAAAATGGGAATTTTCAATATTTCAGGTTTGCCCAAATGTCACTGTTAAATCGTTATATAAGCCAAATCTGGAGGATATATCTACAGATGTGCCAATTTATTGTTATAAGCAGTACATTAGATGTCTGCAAACATTGTTAAGGAAAACAAGAAGTGTTTGATGTGACTCAAAATACCGAAAATCTTACCCCTACCCCAACAAAATTTCCTTAAAATTGTCAATCTTTTGTCTATGTTCGCAATAAATTAACTGAAACACGCAAAATATGTGTTGAATATGACAATGTTGCATGAATTACATCACAATTTGGTAATTTAACAGCCTTTTGTTGGCTTAAACTTAACATTGTGCCCGAAATTGATAAAAAATGGGATTTTTCAACATTTCAGATTTGGCCAAAGTTCACTGTTAACCCGTTATATATGGCAAATCTGGATGATATATCTGCAGATATGCCAATTAATTGATCTTAGCAATACATGAGATGAGTTGTCTTAAAACAGTGTTTAGAATATCAAGGGGTGTTTAATGTGACTCTAAATACAGAGAATCTTACCCCTACCCCAACAAATTTTCCCTAAAATTTTCAATTTTTTGTCTAAGTTCGCATAAAAATAACTAGAACACGCAAAATGTGTGTTATATATGACAATATTGCATGAATTACATCATGATTTGCTATTTTAACAGCTATTTGTTGATTAAAACTCAATATTCAACCCAAACTGATGAAAAATGGGAATTTTCAACATTTCAGATGTCCCCAAAGTTCATTGTTAAATCGTAATATATGTCAAATCTGGAGGATTCATCTGCAACTATGCCATTTAATTGTTCTAAGCGATACATTAGTTGTCAAAAAACACTGTTTTGCAAAACAAGGAGTGTTTAATGTGACTCTAAATACCGAAAACCCTACCCTTACCCCAACTAATTTCCCTATGATAGTCATTTTTTACTATATTCACACAAAAAAGAACCAAAACACACAAAATCTGCATTGAATATAACAATGTTGCATAATTTCTATCAAAATTTGTCATTTTAAGTCCCACTTGTCACCTTAACGTTAATATTTTGTACAGAATTGATGAAAAATGGGGATTTTCAGCATTTCAGATTTGTCCAAAATTCACTTTTAAATAGTTTTATGTGGCAAATCTGGAGGATCTATATGCAGATATTCCAATTCATTGTTCTAACCGATATAGGTAAGTCTTTGTGTATTTTGGTATTTGAAATGATATGTTATTGGACCTTTATGTTTAAGCTTTTCAAGCTGAATAAAATGAAATAAATTGTGTTGAATATTTGTGGTAAGGGGTTATATGTTTGTCATTTATGAGACTGTAGATATTCTAAAAAAGTTTAAAAACATATTTTCTTATGGCTTAGATATAATGAAAGGATATCTAATCAACATTTTCAAGTTATATATCAATTTCATGAAGTATTTGCATCTCAAAGTCAAAACAGCACCTCGAAATTCTGAAAAACGGAAAAATACAATTTCGAGCAAAAGAATCAAAAAGAGACCTCTTAAAAAGTTTAAATCTACTTACATGTTCTTCTTCATGTCAGCTTTAGTGAAATACACACTAGAATTCCAATAAAACATTATTCTTTAATCAGTTAGAGCCTGAATATTTCATATTTTCCCTTAATTTTTGAGGTATGCCCAAGACACGATGTAGTCACGATATCGTCGACATCGTTAAACTGTTGCTAATAGCAACGTTAATTATATGACGGAACTGCACTTGCTTGACAAGAATAATTATAACGTCAACAACGGTAAAGGTGGGTTGCACTTTGTTGTCGATATCGACGATATCGCCAACATCGTTACGATATCGTAACAACATCGTAAGTAAAGTTTAACATTATTATACATTGTCATTAGCACTAACATTTGATCGGCACTTGTTTGTCGATATCGACGATATCGTCAAGATTGACACGATATCGTTGCGATATCGTCAAGAATGCTAGTACTTAAAATGAATAGTCTGTCGATATCGGCAACATCCTTACGATATCGGAAAGATATCGTCAACATTACAAGTTAAACACCACTTTTTTGTCGATATCGACGATATCGTCAACATCGTTACGATATCGACGCAACATCGTCAACAAGACTTATACTCCACTTGTTTATGTTTGTCGATGTCGACGATATCAACAACATCGTTACGATATCGTAACTACATCGTTATAACGTTGATGTTCAAACATACTTGTCGATATCGACGATATCGTCAACATCGCCCCAATATCGTAAATACATTGTAAAAACTCTTATGTTAAAGCTGAACTTGTCGATATCGACAGTATCGACAACATCGCCACGATATCATAACGATATCGACAATCAATATAAAACTACTGTTTTCATTTGTCGATATCGACGATATCGTCAATATTGTTACAATATCGTAACGACATCGTATAAAACGCATATGTTCAAACTGTACTTGTTGATATATGGCATCGTCAAGATATCGTAACAACATCTTGAACAGATAGTATTTGTTTGTGGATATCGAAGATGTAGCATAGTACTAGCCTTTCGCTGCCCTAGTGGAACGACGGACACTCACACACGCACGTGTGGCTAGCAAATGCTCGTGCGGATTGTATATCCGGTTTGATAGTATTTCTTCAACGTTAAGCACCCCCATATGTGGACAGAGAACGGACGCCCCCACGGCTAACGCCTAACCTCCGCTCGTACCTCGCTCCAGCGGGGGGGCTAGTTAAACAAGTGATAGTACAAAATGGGATGTTTCTTCCCTCAATGCTCAAAAGCCGCAGCCTGGAGCCGGCTTGGCTTAGGTTGGGACACAGGGGTTAAAAGTAGTCCTTGGGCTGGAAACACTTTCCGTGCACCCCTTTCCCCACTTCCGAACCAGACCGATTTTTTTCAGTCCTTCTATGTCTTCTCTTCAAAATAAAACATGTTAACACGAACATAACCTGCACGCATAGACAGCATAGGGCCACTTTTATAGTACACCATCAGAAATTCTTGCATTTACGTTTTAACGTAAGTTTCATCTTTTAAGCTGCATAATTTTTTAACGATAGGTAATATGTACTAAAATTTGGTACCAAATTAAAGCTGTATTAATATTCTTTACAATGAACACAAGTTTGTGCACTTTACACCATTTTTATGATCTGGGGATGCAAAAAATGTACCCCTCCCCCTGCAAAAAATTGCGAAAATGACAATTTTACGCTGTCAATTCCTTTCAGATAAACAAACCTCGTCATTTGATCTAGTTTTTATGCCTAACTTATCAAGTGTGATACAATGTTGGAAAATAAAACCATTAAAGTCCATAAAATTTTGATTTTCGGTATAAAATTTTAGAAAAATGGAAATTTTCGGAATTTTAGATTTTTTCACAATTTCGACTTTATGACTTTAGGATCGTAAAATCTGAATATATATTTGATAATGGCCCATTTAATAATGATTTATGA